>ML790942.1:237083-263808 GCA_009831015.1 Picea engelmannii
ATTATAGATGAATACATCAACAAATTTCTAGAAATGATGAGGTATGTACCCTACATAAAGGATGAAAAGATAAATATGCAACCATTTCTTAGTGGGATGCCTCAATCCTTCCGGAACAAGATTGAATTTGATGAACCTAAAACCCTGGAAGACACCATTCAGAAGGCTAGATACTATTACGAGCAACTCAACCACAAAAATAGAACCCCCCAAGGAATGGAAGCAGAAAAATAAAATAGGATTCAAGAAGATGGGAGTTAAACCTTCAAGGTTCAAGAATTTTGGGAAGAATCCCAGGATGGGTTTCCCTACCAAAAGTGTGAATCAACAAAACTTCCCATCTCAAGGTTGATATAGGACTATTGGATCAGCCCTGGGTAGGAGTGAAAGAACAAAGAAGGAACCGTTGAAATGTTTGGGTTGTGGAGAAGAACACATGCTGAGAGACTGCCCTCATAGGTAGCCAAACAACAAGGTATTTTACAATGTCTAAGAGGCTACCACAGTCAATTATGTGGTTAGAAACCTACCAAATGTCCATGAATATTTGGACAATAGACAAGCATACCACCAAGACTCGGTGGTGGAAATGGAAGGTATGGTCACAAAAAATCTTATTTATATTATGATTGACGTTGGTTCTAATATGAGTTTTATTTCTCCTCAAACTATTGAGAAGTGTAAAATACAACTAGAAAAACACACTAATCCATGGATGGTACAACTGGCCACAGAAACAAAAAGAAGGGTAGAAAGGGTCATAAAAACATGCCCAACCATTGTTAATGGGTTTCCCACCCAAGCCACCTTTGATATCCTTCCCCTAGTATCATACGACATGTTGATCAACATGGATTAGTTGGATTCCTATAAAGCTAATCTGGACTGTTATAACAAAACCTTATAATGCAAAGATGGCAGAGGGGAGAGAAGAACCTTACAAGGAATTGAAAAATCTGTCTGAGTAAGAAAGACATCATCCCTCCAAATGAAGAAGTATTGTAGGAAGGGGTTCCCTTTGAATGAAATATAGGTATTAGATTCTACTAAAAACCAAAAACCAAGCCTAGAAGAGCACCCTATACTGAAAGATTTTAGAGATGTGTTTCTAGAAGAGGTACTCAAGTTATCTCCCAAGAGAGATATTGATTTGTCAATAGAGCTTGTACCTAGAGCAGTGCCAATGTCTAGAGAACCCTATAGGATGAGTACCCCAGAGTTAGTTGAGCTCAAATTGAAACTGAGGGAAATGTAAAAAAAGGGGTACATTCGACCTAGTGTGTCTCCCTGGGGAGAACAAACCTTATTTGTAAAGAAGAAAGATGGAAAATTTAGGTTGTGCATAAACTATAGGAAACTCAATACAATGACAATTAAGAATAAGTACTCCCTGCCCAAGATTGATGACTTATTTGACCACTTAAGAGGTGCCACCATGTTTTCCAAGATTGATGACTTATTTGACCAATTAAGAGGTGCCACCATGTTTTCCAAGATTGATCTGAGATCTAGATATCATCAAGTTCAAATCAAGGATGAGGACATCTATAAAACCACCTTTAGGACAATGTACAAACTCTATGAATTTGTGGTGGTGCCATTTGGTCTTACCAACCCACCAACCAATTTCATGTGTTTGATGAACAATGTATTCAACAAGTTCTTGAACAAAATTGTATTAGTTTTTATTGATGACCTATTTTAATAAAGGAGTAAGGAAGAGCATGAAGAGCACCTACAATTAGTACTCCAAGTACTAAGAGAGCACAAGCTCTATGCTAAGATTAGAAAGTGTGACTTTTTATAAAGGCAAGTCCATTATTTAGGCCATGTTATCTCTAAGATAGGGGTAGCAACTGACCCTAATAAGATCAAATCTATTATATATTGGCCCACACCTAGGGATGTCATTGATATTATATCCTTCATGGGCTTAGAAGGATACTATATGAGATTCATAAAAGGATTTTCTAAGATTGGTCATCCAATCACTTCACTGTAGAGAAAGGGGGTGAAATTTATTTGGACAAAAAAATGTGAGGGAAGTTTCCAGCAACTGAAACACCTCTTAACACATGCCCTCATACTGAAAATTGAAGACCCAAACAAGGAATACATGGTGTGCATTGATGCCTGTAAAGAGGGACTCGAAGAAGTCCTCATGCAGGAGGGACATGTAATATGTTATGAATCTAGAAATTGAGTAAACATGAAATACGTTATGTAACTCATGCCCCGGAGCTAGCTTCCATAGTGAACGATTTGAAAATGTGGAGGCGCTAATTCCTAGGTAGAAGGTTTGTCCTCATGAACAACCATAGTGGGATGAGGTATGTAATTGACTAGCCCAAGATAAATGCTAGGAAAGCTAGGTGGATGGATCTTATTAGTGATTTTGACTTTGAAATCAAACACATCAAAGGAAAAGAAAACTGAGTGGATTATGCTCTCAATAGAACTATGAAGGTAATTCATTTAGAATCCATGAGTACTTGTGATATAGACCTCAAGGAAAGAGTTAAAAGTGCACAAGAGGTAGATGAGTTCTTCAAAACCACGAAGATACACCTAGAACAAGAACTCACTGGACATAAGTATGTGGATTATCAACTGACAAGTGATGGCCTACTAACATACAAAGGGAGGTTGTATATCCCAAATTGTGACACTTTGAAAAATTTCATATTGGATGAATTGCACAAAAGGCCATATGCTGGTAACCCTAGTTATCAGAAGATGATTACAACCCTTAGGAAACTGTTTTATTGGCCAATAATGAAAAAAGAAACAACTGATTATCTAGCTAAATGTCTAGGGTGCCAATAGGTCAAGGTAGAACACCAACACCCAACGAGGATGTTGTAGCCCCTGCCTATTTCAGAATGGAAATGGGAAACCATTTCCATGGAATTCATCTATGGACTAACCAAAATGACCAAACAAAATGATGCCATCATGGTAGTTGTGGATAAATTGGGCAAGGCTTCCCACTTCATCCCGGTAAAATCCACTTGCAAGGAAATAGAAATTTCCAACATCTTCATGAAATAAATATTCAGACTGCATGGGATGACTAAGGAAATCATATCTGATATGGATTCCAAATTCACCTTGGAATTTTGGAAGTCCTTGTTCACTAATTGTGGAACAAAACTGTTGTTTAGTATAGCCTACCACCCTCAAACTGATGGACAAATAGAGAGGGTGAACCGAATATTAGAATACATGTTAAGGATGCATGTGATGCATAAACCCAAGAAATGGGAAGAGTATCTACCCCTAGTAGAATTTTCCTAAAATAATGGATAGAAAGAATCCTTGAAAATGGCCCCTTTTGAGGCTATCTATGGCAGGAAATGCAATATTCCAATCTACTGAGATAATCCAGTAGACAAGGTTACCCTTGGGTCTGAAGTGTTAATGGAACTAGAAAAACACACGGCCCAGATAAACATAAATCTGAAGGTGGCCCAAGAGCGACATAAGAGTTATGAAGATAACAAAATAAGTCATAAAGAGTTTAAAATAGGAGATAATGTGTATCTCTGAATAAAATCAAGGATAATCTCCTTAAGAATGGCAGTGTGTGCTAAGCTAACGCCTAGATTTTGTGGCCCTTTTGAAATTCTGAGTAGAGTGGGACCTGTATCCTATAAACTGGCCTTGCCCCGCATAGTGAAGGAACACAATGTGTTCCATGTTTCCTTATTAAAGATATATATACATTATGCTACTCGCATAATTGAATGGTGTGTGATACATGTGGAGTCAGAGGGAGAGTTCCAACCAAAGCCACAATGTATCCTAAACAAGAGAGAGATATCTCTCAGGAAAATAACCATTTCCTAGGTTAAGGTGCAATTGAAACACTTTGGTCCCGATGAAGCGACTTGGGAAATGGAGGATGCCATGAAACATGCATACAATGCTTTGTTCATTGCTAAATATGGAATTTCTTGCGTTAAATAGAACACCGAGGGCAGTTTTACTTTGAGGGGGAGGGGATTGTAACACCCCTGTTTTCCCCAGTCTATAATTATAAGTGTTATTATGGAAAAAAATAATCCAACCCATGGTTGATCAATCATAAACAATGTACCTTGATAGATTTTGTAATATTTCTATATATACAACTATGTTTGGTTTTTAATAAAATAGAGAATGTTGAGTTACTACTAAAGGGATGACCTTCACAAGTTACAATGTCATGAGAGGAGTGGGAAAGAGGGAGGCCATCACTATTTTGAATGAATCTGCCAAGCAGTATCCTGTGTAATTAAAATGATATGGATTCGAACTATCCTCAGCCCTAGAAACTGACTATCCATCAAGATAGTAGTTGGAATAGTTCTTGAAGGAGTTAAGAATGGATGGGAAAGTACCTTCAGGAAGTTTCTGGCATGATCCATGAGGTCACGAGGGAAGAAGTCGAGAATAAAAGGGGGAGATAAAGGAAATAAGGACTTACCCGGATAAACATCTTGCAGAACTCCTCTCGTGACATCGTATCCTGGATCGAGGGTGGCTGGTTGTAGTGAAGTTTAATGCAACCTTTCCTACGGTTGGGTGGAGAGCGGTTCTCTCTACAACAATACTCAACATATCTCAATTTTCTGTAGATAAGTGTCTCGTCCACCTTTGTGTATTGACATGATTATGTGTATGGTTAAATGAACAATATAATATTTAGATGTAACCATTTAGTTTGCAAATCAAATTGTGTATTATGGAGACACCATAAATTGCACATAATGCTTAATTGCGTGAAGAGTTCTACATTCTTTCTTGTGAATACTTCATGTCTTTCTTGTGAATACTTCATGTCTTGGAATATTGTTTACTAATTACAAGCTTTGTTGTCCAATATCATATGCTTATTTTGGTGGTCTGATTTTCAGTTGTTATACTTCTATTATCGCTGATATATCACTGTTATATGCTACAATTTTGGAACAACAATACTTCTTGTTGTTTTCCCTCTTGTCTCAGGGCTTATTTGATCATATATTGTCTTGGTTTGGGTTTTCTAATAATTGTTTTGTAGGTACTATGATCAGAATCTGGACCAGGGGTCTAAAATTTGCTCAAAATTCAAAGTGCTCGGAATGCAACGAAAACAGTACCATTGCGTCCATCTTGTTCTCCTGATTCCGGCGGTATATTTACTTTCGCAAACGGAGTCTGTATGGAGAAGTTATCAAGGTCTGTTCGTTGAGCCAAACAGGAAAAAAAAAAGAGGATGCTAACTGGGCAGGCCGTACTGACACGTGGCAGGGCCGTACAGTGATGACGTGGCATGATGGTACATCCGTGGCAGCTGACGTGGTGACAGTGCTGACGTGTCAGATTCTTATTGACTGATGGAGGTCGAATCATTATTGGACACGTGGCAGATTTCGGGCAAATGGCATGGTGCCACGTGGCGCCCATTTATAGGCTGCTGGTGTTTAGTTTGTTTTGTAAAATTTTGCAGATGTCGCGGGGTTCGACCCCATGACCTCCCCACGCGCCAAGCCTTAACAAAGTCCACCCGCCACTACACCACGCATTCATTTTTATTATGTATGTTGCAGAATATAGATTTGAAATTGATTGTGAGTTCAATCGGCGGGAGGCTCGGGCCAGGGCTAAGCCCCGGCCCGAGGTTTCATCGTTTAACATATGACCTTACTTTTATATGGCGCGGGGGTTAAGTATCCAGCCACGGTTATATTATATGTTGTATATGACCATACATTTGCAAACGGTGCGCGGGGTTAATTAAACAACCCACGGTTGTATTAAAATGGTATATAACCATTCCGGTTGAGAAATGGCGCGTTTTTGTTTTGGGTTTTTAAAACGGTGAACTCATGCGCCCTCCACATGTCACGTCCTGGTTTAACCTAGCCACAGGTAGCCCTTTATGCGCGGGGAACGTGGCCATATGGTCCCCCATGCGCCCAACACCTCCGTTCTTGGGGGCTTTATTCCGGGTAACTGTTCGACAAATTGGCGCGATTTGTGGAACGCTCAGAGGCTAGGTTCACTTTCCACAGGTGCAGAATGGCGAACAGGTTACAGCAGGCTTGAAGGAGAAAAATGGCAGCAAGCATAACTTCTTCAATTTTTGGCCAAATGAGGAGCTGTAAAAGCCCAGCTAGGGGTTTTTGGACGTTCTGAGTCCATTGGTGATGTTTTCACAGGCATTTGGAGATTTCTAATGCAGGTTTTTAACCATTGAAGCTTGAGGGAGCTCTAGGGACCATTGAAGCCCTCATTGCTTGATGCATTGCTCAGATGAGTACATGTCCATTTTCTGAGACTAAATAGTCATTTCTGACTGATTATTATGCTCTGAACATTTTTGGATAGGTTTCAGATCCATTGGAGGACTTCTACAGGTATTTTTGCCTCATTCAAGCTCATTTTGGGAAGCTTGGAGGTCACATGTAGAAGAGGTCATTGTTGGATGAGCCATTGTCCATTTCCAGAGTTGTAACAGTCAATTTTGGGGTTTTTGTGTATTCTGAACCCAATGGTATAGTCTGTAAAACCATTGGAGTTGAGCAGCAGCTTGTAAAAGAACATTTGACAACTAATCCCAGAGAGCCAAGTCCATTGAAGGAGGCTCAAGGAGACGTAGCCCAGAGAGGGGTGAACTCCTTTATCATCTCGGTATTGCTGTGATTTTGATGTGTTATTTGCTGCATTTTATATTGCTGTACATTGGATTATAACAGTTAATTAACCTGTTAAAAACACATTTTATCACACATGTTCATTGACAAGAACAAGCAAGAACTTAACACATAAACTATCTTGCCTATTTTAACACATGAAGCAAGGTCCTGTTAAGGTTTAATTTAATGAGGTAGAGGGTGCTTGCATAGCATAACAAGTCAGCCTTCTATTTTCAGATCATACTATCATTTGGAATCCTCTTCCTTGACCTATAATCATCCTCCATGAAGCCTCAATATCCTTTCATCATGACCTATAGGGGTGGTTCCTTCAACTCTTGTCCCTTTCCCTTACAATCCACCTAGGTTCACCTGTGGAGCCTCCCTTGTGTTGGACTTTTCCATCACTAAAATGAGGGGGATATATATTGAGGTGACTGTGATAGACACCCCTAGTTGTGTCACACGTTTGTTGTTCGGGTTGAGAATTTCCCTAGCTACAAATTGTGTGATAAATTTTTGGCGCCATTGTCGAGGACGATTTTGAATCCTTTCTGATCACATAATGACACTTGTAAAGTCTATCACAAAGCCTTTACCCTTGGCTTTCCCGGTGATTCCATTTAAGGGTAGTTCACTTTTCACTTTTGATGATATTTTCATAAATTTCATCTAGCGACTCCACAACCTGAGAACCTGTCTTTCCAAAAGATGCTTCCCAAAGGAAGGTTTAAGCCTTCCAAAGTTTACTGACGAATGCCTCCTTATAATTCACCCATTTTCAAAACCTTATTTCAAGAAAGTATTCCTTTCTCCCAAATGGCTCATCCTTGGGATATAAACCTCTACAAGCCATTGAATATGACCACTATCCATGAATACCCCAATAACATGCCTAAAGAATCTCATAAGTGGTTACCCAAATTCACCGAAAACAATGTCATTACAACTGAATAAAACCTTGATACTTTTGGTGTGGCTATGGAAGATAACAATATCGAACATGAAGATGTTGAGATTAAGTTACTAGATACCTCTCTTGATGAAGATGCTAAAAATTGGTTCAAAGGCTTTCTTGAAAATCACTTGCAATCATATGAGGCTTTCACAAATTTCATCAAAAGGAGATGGACAACGAAGAAAAATAGTGGAATGTTATTGATGCAATTCAACCAAATTAAGAAGAAATAAAATGAAATTATGGAAGAATTTGATGCTAGATTTGACAACTTGCTCAGTCAGATCCCAAAAGACTTGTTCCCACCTCAAGCAACCATTATCCTTCTTTATTTGAATGGTTTTGAAGGGCATTTTGGTTTTATCTTGAAGGAAACTATGACTGATAGTTTAGCAAAGGCCAAAGAGTATAACCTGCAGATTGAAGAAAATATTATTAGTTCCAAGATTGAACCTTTCCAGTTCCCCCATTCCAGAGAAAAACCTAAGGAGAATTTTTCAACCAACAGTGTATAGGATCCAATCACACTTTTGGCTAAAAGTTTGATCAAATGAATTCCTAGTTTGTCCAGAGCCAAAACTTGATCATGAACATGTTGATGAATTTAGATAGGCAACATTTTGCTCCAAGGCCTCAGTTTATCGAACAACATAGGTAAAACACATGATATAAACCAAAGCCACAACAAGAAGTGAAGGCACTTGATACCCTGAATCCCTTTGGGATGATCAACTTGGAAGGCTCACTGTGGAGTTTACCTTGTGAAGAACCCCGCCGGGAAGCTGAGTGTCCAAGACAAAAGGAAGAAGAGGATCCAAATTTTGTTGATAGGTTGAATTTTATAGATATAGTTTATGAAGCTGAGTTTGAGGAATACATTGACATCACATAAGAACAACTTGAAGAAGTGAGGAAGAGAAAATCTAGGCAATATAACTTGGAAATTTTGAACCAAATGGATGAGGCTTCAAAGGAGAGGTTAAGGAGAAAACATATATTGGCATACTCCGGGAAAGATAAAATACCAGTGGCACCTCCTCCAACACCAAAGATAGTGCCCACATATCCTCCACCACCTGTTCATGATTTACCTCTATAGCCCTCACCAACCATTGAGGAGTTTTCAACTCAACATTGGTGTGACCAACATAATGGGAAAGATGAACATGGTTGTGCCTTTGACCGAGATGTGAAATATTCCTTCTTTAAGGAAAAAAGTATTGAAAGATATGAAGCTACAGGATGAGTTCGAAGATCCTCAAATAATGTTAAACACCCTTTATCATGGGAACTGAAGAGAACACAACCCCCCTTTTTATCCTTCTATGTGCATAAATGATACTCATTTGAAAAATTGTATGTTGGACTCTGGGGCATCAACAAACATGATGCATTTGAAGGTCATGAAACAACTAGGTTTGAGGACAAACCATCCTTATGGAAACGTTTGTGGCATCGATTCAAAGAAAGTCAAGGTTTATGGTCTGATAAAGGATTTGAAGGCTTACTTAAAATCATTCCCCCACATTGAAATCAATATGAATTTGGTTGTGACCGAATGACCAAATGATTGGAGCATGCTCTTGTCAAGAAGTTGGACTGCTAACCTTTGAGGTTTTCTCAATATGGACCTAACTCATGCGCATATCCCTATGTGGGATGGGACATTTGAGATTCTTTATAGTCAACTAGTTTCCAAGAACCATGTAATTGATCCAAATGGCATCACATATTGAAGTGATTGTGAATATGACATGACACCTCAGATCATATATTATGATCCTTGAGAGTTACATTTTACTGGAGAATATTTTATTGATACACTACTACCAAAGTAGATAAGTATAAGGAGAAACTTGCGAAATACTAGGGAAAGGACCCATGATCCATCAAGATACTCAAAAGGGATGTGGATAAGAAGGATCAAGAACGATAACATGCTATCAAAAATAAATTCAGATTAGATCATCTCACACAATGTTACATTGAATATGTGTCGTATGTTGAATTCGATGAAGGAAATCTAACACTCATGTGGGATAAAAGGAAGGGAAAGCCAAAGCATGACAACAAAAGTGAAATTCTATGGCTTGGCCCTTACATTATCAAGAAGAAGTCTGAAAAGAGTACTTATTATTTATCTGACATGGATGGAAGGAAGATACCATTACCAATTGATGGGTCTATCCTTCGACCCTACATAGGCGGGAGCAGATTTCTATGGGCCTCGGGCCCTAGGTAAGTAGGTAGGTCATTTTCTTTTCTACATTGCATTTGTGTGTTCATGTCATTATAGGGTAGTTTCATTTTCTTTCATTTTATAAGCTTTGTTTTACATATTTTTTTTCTTTCATTTATGCATAGTTGTTATGATGAATTTTCTTGAATTATTACATGTTAGTTACAAGTTTTTGAAAAAATGCAAAAAATTTTCCTTTGAGAAAGCTTATAATTGTCAATTTTGAATTTTTTGAATTTTTTCTTATATGGATAATGGGGTGAGTTAGCCACCCTCCGATGATTTAATATTTTTCTTGAGTGTGTGTAGGCACAAGTCATACCAGGAGTTGTTGAGGTTCTCATGCGCTCTACGGTGAGCACATGTCCCCATGTAGGAGCCAAATGTTACCCCCCAACCTAGGGGTAACTAAGAAGATGATGTCTGGAGGCCTATAGTTAGTGCACATGGAGTGTTGAGAGCCATATGACCGACATAGCCCACATTGAGTAGATATAACCCCTCCTCGCCACCACACATCACCACTCATTTTCACAACATAACAACATTCGCCACACCAACTTTACCTAGAA
The DNA here is from genome assembly GCA_009831015.1 of Picea engelmannii. Lineage (NCBI taxonomy): Eukaryota > Viridiplantae > Streptophyta > Pinopsida > Pinales > Pinaceae > Picea > Picea engelmannii. Next base: position 247,515 of record ML790942.1, read on the forward strand.
AATACAACATGCAGTCTTGCTTCATGAGGTAACAAGTCAAGTCTCATAGTAAGTGTAACTTTAATATTTGAAACATTTGAGCATGTTGCAAAGAGTCCTGTCTTGATTATGGAATGTTTGCTTGGAAATTATATATTTTTCCTAGTAACTTTTGCTTGGAAACTTAGACGGTTTCCTAGTAAGTTGGTCACTCTCGGGAAAAGGGTTTGTATTGGGGGGTCTCCTTGAAGGGTCTTCATACCATTCCCACTCATAATTACCACTTTCTATACTTCTTCCCATGTGTTTCCTCATATTTTGGGTTTTTGGGCTTATTGACTCCAAGAAGGGCTTGTACCTCATTTCACGGGAAGAAGGGGCTGAAGGCCCATAGGTGTTAAAGCTAGCACTGTAAAAGTAAAAAGAAAAAAATTATCCTTCTATATGCTCACCCTAAGGTTCCGAGAACCATGGAACAGTTCTCCATAAAAAATGAAGGACCTCTAAAAAGAAATTAAATAAAAATGTCTCACTTGATGGGGGAATACATTGCGGTGTCTTTTAATTTCCACTGCATATGGAACTCAATGTGTTCTAACTTCAAGTGGAATTGTAGTGCTCTTTTAATTTTCATTGCATATAGCACTCAATGTTCATACCATAAAAATAAAGGAAAATAAAGGGCTTGGAAAAATGTTTCATTGCAAACGAAGGGATACAATGCACCCTCTACAAAGGAACCCATAGATGAGACAATATGAGCCCTTAATATGTCAAGAACCCCGTGCCCAAAAATATTACCCCAATACACCTCATACTCATTGCATGGTTTAGAGAGGATATCCTTGGGAAACATTCCTTGACTTGGGAATTGGCTCACCCAATAAGGCACCATGGCACCCCTCCCATACCTAAATTTGGCAAAGTTTATAAGGTCTTTGAGCATTTGTTTAATTTGAAAAGGGGGGACTTAATGCACTTGTTTCAGTGGTTATTTTATTAAATGTGGCTTAGTTGGCATGATTCATGTGACTTGTGGACCCTTGAGGGGTGTATTTGATTGTCTTTGCAGGACCTTTCCTAGTGAAAGCTATTCATGGAGGGACTAAGCCACTTGGACCTTCATAGGGTCTTGAAATTCCAATGGATATATGTTGCACCCCACACATTGGAGGAATATGATGATGAAGGCTTCACCTTGGGGGATGTATTCAACACTTGGACGAGGCCCAAAAGTATGAAGAGGATATGACGTCACCATCCTATTCCCAAACATCCCTTCTTGGAGCATGATGTCACACTTTTGAGGGGACATTTGGCACATTTGGTGCACTTAGTGGCATTGTGGGCTTTGAACCCCACATTATTGCTTGATTTGGGGATGACGTGGCACCCTCCTATCTTGATGTCCTAGCCTTTGGAGGATTTCATTCACACATGCCACCTTGGAGAATAGTTTTGGGGGATTCCATGCCATTAGTTTTCTATTTTGTATCCTATGTGGACAAAAAGAACAAATCTCTATACTAGTTAAGAATTCTAATTTTGGTTTTAGCCTAAAATTATGGATTTAATTGTAATGTGGAAAAACTATGACTTGGGTTTTCCTCTATAAATATCTATAAATAGAGGCAAGTCATTTTCACTTGAACATAACTCATCACTTGATAATATTACTCTTTGGACTGCAATTTCGTCCCTCTTGGAGAATTCCAGCCTCTCTTTTTACTGTGCAAATGGATGAAAGGTCTTGTTTTGGAATCTCTAAAGGCTAACGATTTCTCTTGGTGGTCTCTCTTGGAAAATTGTTGAATGATTTCTTAGTAGTAACGGTTTATTTCATGCTTTCTCTTGGATTTGGTGAGTAATTTATGCAATCTATTGTTATCTTGCTTGTTTAAATTCAAGAAAAATATCTTAAACCCTAAGAGGAGTAAAAAGTCTTACACCCTCCACCAACGTTTATTCTTCTTTCCTTTTGAAGGGGTATAAGGATTTACACAAGGAGTAAGAATGTTTACACCCTTTTTGAAAGGATTAGCTAGGGTTTATTTCTCTAGGAAGTAAGAGATATTACACCCCTAGAATATTTTAAACCCTAGTTCATCTTGGATTCCAAGCTAGGCGATTTGGAAGGATTGTTGTTTCCTTGGGTTTTATAAGGGGTTAAATATCAAGAAATCTTGTTCTTCCTCTTTGGTTAGTTTTATTTCCAAGGAAGAGACTCCATTCACCTAATAACAAGGAACTAATCTTTGCATTGGATATTGTTATTTGTTACAATGGTAAACGTACAAATTAAGGAATTGAAATTGATCAAGTTGGATTTAAATTATACATGATTTAGAATCTTTTCCACATCAAGGGAATCTCAATTTTTCAAGTGATTATTGTGTTGTAATAAACATTAAGATACAACCATTAGGGCTGCAAAAAACACTTTTTCTCATACAATTTCTCTACTTTTCTACCGCTGAAATTTGCTTGTGAGCTGTGATAATTAATCTATTGGTAAGGGAATATTGTTTGGACGATTTACTTGTTGATTTTAGTGGTTATAATTTTCTGTTGTAGTAAACGTTTTCTATAGCCATAGGGCTGTCACAACCATTTCTGATAAATTTCTTTTACAACACTCTTTTGCCATCAAAATCTTGGTTTAAGCATTGGAATATCGTTTACTAATTACAAACTTTGTTGTCCAATATCATATGTTGATTTTGATGGTATGATTTGCAGCTGTTATAATTCTATTGTTACTCATATATCTCTTTTATACACTACAATTTTGGGACAACAAGAATTCTTTTTGTTTTTCCTCTTGTCTTAGGGCTTATTTTATCATACATTGTCTTGTTTTGGGCTGTCTAACAATTGTTTTGCAGGTACTATCAATTGGTAGCCTCTTCCTTGACCTATACTCATCCTCCACCAGGGCTCAAGATACTTTAATTGTGACCTATAGGTGTGTATCCTTTATCTCTTAGCCCTTTCCCTTACAATCCCCCTAGTGTCACCCGAGAAGCCTCCCTTGTGTTGGACTTGTCCATCACTAAAACGAGGGGGATATATATTGAGGTGAAAATGATAGGTATCCCCAGTTGTGTCACACATCTGTTGTTTGGGTCAAGCTTTTCCCTTTTTATCGCACAATATGCACTTTCCCAAAGCCCAAGGCAAGTGAAATGAGATTGGCGTAACAAGGGGGTGACATATCATTGCCACCTTAATAGGAAACCCCTTTTTGTTTAGGAGTATGTTAAAATTACCCTGAGGGAGACTTCCCTAGTGACCTGAAGGGTTGATGAAACTAAGGAAAAGATGCAAGAATACCCACTTCTCACTTGTCACTCAATTCAAAAGGTTTTTTTTTTTGTCTTAAAGAGACAAAACAAAAGTAATGGATGAGGTGTACCTGCCCAAAACAAGACAACAAGCAAAAATATGACAATTTTCAAGTACAAAATGATGTTAGTGCTTCAATAGGATGATCAACCTTTGAAATATAAGATGGCTGATATAAAATTGCAGCAATATGAAAGTTTACAACAACAATAAGTATTTTATAACAAATGCAAGAAATATGCCTCAGAATTGCTTGAAAAGACAATAAAAAGGTAGCTTTAACTAGGAAAAATGATAATCAACTATCACAAGAAATTTCTGAAGTGTCTAGCTAGCATTAAAGGTCAGTTTTGTAGAAAATTTGCTGCAGTTAGATGGCCGTAGCTATCTTTTGTAACAACAACAAATATATTAGTGATTTAGGCTAAGCTAGCGTTAGTTTTAGTTAGTGAAAGCTAGAAAGTTCAAGGTTTGAGTGTTGGTTTGATCTCTCCACAAAAAGAGTGTAAGGACTAGTGCCTTCTAAAGGGTTATGGAGTCAATATTTCAACAAACATTCATTTGAAGTAAAAAACAAAATGATTATGTTACCCAAGTAAAATGTGAATCTAAGAAGAGTAGTGACTTAAGTCTTCTTAAGATTCAACCTTCGAGGAGGTGAGCTACTAGGGATTAGGAACTTCTAGGCCATATTGGTTTTCCTCCTTCTTAGATAGTTGAAGAAATATTTATATGAAATTACAATTGATCAAGACCTATAAAGAGATAACACTTTAGGGCTTTAGAGGCTTGTCAATATAAACCAATTAGGCTGAGTCTAGCAAATACAAAGTGAAGAAGTAGTAACTTAAGTTCTTCGCTTCTAAGGTTTATCAAGCATGCAATTTCATAATCTTTATCACGAGAAAGAAAATATACCATAACCATCCAAAAGTAATGACAAAAATAAGATTTAATTACTTCACCAAGAATAATCATGCATGGAAACACTAGATTACCAATTGACTTCACCAAAATTGATCCAAGTTGCAAGTAGAAGACTCCAAGGAGAGGTGTGCATCAGAATTTCAGCCAATAAACCCTAAGTAGGGCACAAATTTCAGTCCACTTTCTCTTGTGTGAGGAGTTGTTATCATAAAATGAGAGTACTTTATCTCTATTTATACAAAACTTTGACACTTAATTAATTTTAGGTCAAAATTAAGGCCAACCTGGCCAATTTACATTAAAATCCAAATTTTACATAAACAAAATTAATTATCATATGAAGACACCTCTAAGGGTGACGTCATGTCCTTCTAGGGTGACATTGAGGCCCCAAGGTGGAACGTTGGGCCTATGATGTAGAATGATTGGCCTCCAAAGGCCCAAGATGATGCCCACATGTGCCACCAAGCTCACAATTGCCTCCAAAATAAAAACCCTGGATTTGGATGACGTCTAGGGTCATGATGGTGACATATTGGGCCTTCTAGGGCCAACGTCCAAAAGGAAGAGAAAGATCCCCCTGGGTATAGGTCTGTTAGGGTGCCTCGAAAGGAAACATCCTTGTTTATTCTTGGCACAAGTCTTCAATGTCCTTTTCCCTTGGCTAGGGTTACAACCTCCATCTGTGGGCTTTAATCCCTCATGAAGGTCCGATCTAATAATTTCATCAAATGTACCTGTCCACCTGGGAAAGGTCCTATATAAACACCAAGTATGCCCTCCAGGGGTTCATAATTCACAGGGATCATAGCATGTAAATCACATCCAATAATTAAATTACCCAAACAAGTGCATCAAACCCCCCTTAACCCAGACAAATGATCAAAGGCGTTATGCAATTTGACAAGTTTGGGTTTGGACAAGATCTCATGGTGTCCTATTGGGATAACCTTCCTTAAGTTTGGGGTGTTTCCCAGGTGAGATCCAATCTAGGTCATGTAAGTGTATGGGGTGGTATGAGGTAAGTGTTTGGGCATGGGGTGAAGTAATAACAAGGAAATGTAAGTCTTACTTGTGGGTTCCTTTGTAGAGGGAGAAATACACCTTGTCATAAATGAAATTGTTTCCTAGCCCATTCACTACCTTTTATTCTTAGATTTAGTTCCTTTTGATCTTTTTCTTTTGTGATTCAAGGGAAAAGTTGAGGGAAACTGTCTTGGCTTGATGACCAGAGGTGACAATGTTATCCACAAACATTTCATGGAGATGAGAAGGATGGATCGTGATGAGACCCCCTTTCCCTTGGCTATGCCACCAAGACCAGATAGGTGGTAGTGTCATACCATTACATGCCCATGGTCATAATAGGACGATTCGTGATGAGACCGCTTATCCATAAACTAGTACCTTGAGTGTTTATGTATCTTATGGGTTCCCTTTTCTTACTGAGAACATTTTTACTTATTTCTTGGGAATCCCTAGGCGAATCATATAAAAGGTTTCAATATTGGATTTTAACTGTTTCCAACTAATTTTACCCTCTAGGGATTTAGCCCCTTCTTCCCACAAGGCAAGGTACAACCTTTCCTAGTGTGGCCAATCCCAATGCCTGAACAAAGGTAAGGGGAGATGAGAGAAAAAAATATGGAAAGTGGTAAGTATGGAGGGAATGGACGATGACCTTTCATAGACCCACCCAGTGGCAACCCATCCTAAAGGGAGATATACTTACTAGGGCACCATGTCACCCTTACAGGCATGAAAAAGGAAAAGAGAATAATTTCCAAGCAAACATCATGAAATGAAGAAGAATTCATTGAAACATATTCAAGTGCTTCAAAAATCAGAGTGACACATACCATGATACCCAGACTCATTACCTCATGGAGAAATACTTACTGCTACTTCAAAACCAAGCTGGTGGGATGGATACTGCAGCTGTTGATAAATGGACTGCACTAAAGAAAATATGGGTCTTATGGGACCATTCTCAAGTTGTCTTCCTCTCGTTACTCCATGTCTAGGACCTATGGGCCTCGAGCCATGACCTCCTTAGTTATCCCTAGGGTAGGGGATAACATCTGGCTCCAAATCAGGGACATGTGCTTACTGTAGAGTGTGTGAGAACCTCAATATATCTGGTATGACCCGTGCATGCTGAATCTCAACAAAAGGTATCAATAATACTTAGGGTGGTGATATCACCCCTTGTTCATATATGATATAATAAAGAGCATCTCTAATCTAACATATGATCATGTATATACAAGTGAGATTAAAAAAAAATATGTAACTACAACTGTATTAATATGAAATGCAATGGTATATACAATGGATTCAAAATGCCTACCTATCTATCTTACTTGTACTTACCTGTCATGCTGCCGGTGGGAAGTAACGCTTGATGTGGATAACATTCACAGGTAGCTTAAAACATTCTCCTTCAAGCATTGTTAAATTAAAAGAGTTTGTTCCTGCTTGACTCATAATCTTGTAAGGACCTGTCCATAATCCATTCAATTTCTTGTGCATACCAGGTTTCTCTCTTCTTTTGTCCCATAATAACACTAGGTCCCCTTATTTGAAATCCCTCTCCTTTTCTTTGTGATCAAAAGTGTTCTTAAAATTCAATTGACTTTTTTCCATCTGACTTAAAGCAACCCTCGCGGGTTCATCTAATTCCACCAACTGGTAAATTTATCCCTAGATTTCTTCTTCTTATGTGGTTTATTGTTGGACGAAGCAGAGGATAGGGATTTGGATATTCACAGGTAGTTTATCCTCCAACCCATATACTAGTTCAAACAAGGTTTTTCCTATTGAGGTCTTTGTTGTTATGCGATCTGCCCACAGGGCATACTTGATCTTGCTATCAAATGCCTTCTTATTTTCTCCCACAACCTTCTTGATTACATTCATGAGATTCTTGTTGCTTGATTCTGCCAAACCATTTCCCTAGGGGTAGTAGTTTGACGAATGGGATAGATTAATACTATATTTAAAAAAAGTTATGCTAATGCAAGGGAGCTAAAATCTTTGGCATTGGCAGTTGTGATTTTAGATGGTACTCCAAATATTGCTATGATTCTTTCTTCCAAGAAGTTCATGAACACCTCCTAAGTATCCTTTTTTGTGGGAACAACCTCCACCCATTTGGTAAAGTAATATGTGGCGGTCAAAATCCGTAACCATTCCTTGAATTATCCTTAAATTCACTAACAAAATCCAAACCACATTGTTGAAAAGGGGTTTCTACAATCATGGGTTTTAGAGGTTGTGCCGAGAGTCTCTGTTTACTGGCAAAGTATTGACAAGGTTGGAATGACTAGACATATCGGTATGTATCAACAAATAATGTTGGCCAATAATATTCGACTCTCAAGATCTTATGAGCGGTATTACAGGAAACAAAGTGCCCGCCACAATATCCAGAGTGAAACTCCCTTAAAAATTTGTTAGCTTCATCTTTGTTGACACATCTAAGGAGAAATCCATCCAGGTCTTTCCAACCAATACCATCCTCATTTAAGCAGTACTTCATAACTTTAAGTCTTAAAGTCTTAATACCATCCTCACTAGGTGGTCCGGGCACGATAAGTTCTTAAGGTAATAAATTATGTCATAATACCATTCATCGTGTTCTAGTTCACTTACCACCATATTCACTTGCTTGTTTTCTTCGATTTGTATGTCTTCTTCATTGCTTTCAGTCAACATTTGAGCTAACCCTTGTCCCTTTACAATCTTAGTGGGCTTTATTTCTAGGTCATATTCTTGGATCTTGGAAAACCACTTACCCCTAGTACCCATACAATGTTGTTGTGATAAAACATCCTTCACTACTGGGTAAGGGACATAAGCCTTAATCTTGTTATAGCCCACATAGTTTCTAAAATGCTTGAGATATTTCACCATGGCATAGGATTGCTTTTCGGTAATTGAATAATTCAATTCTAAATCACTAAGGACTTTTCACATGAAGGAAACATGGTGTTCATGATCACCGACATCCTTTTGCAACAAGACACCTGCAATGGTATCTTGAGAAGAAAAAGAGAGTATCACGAAATCACGTGAGTAATTAGGGATAACCAAAACCGCGGCTTGGGAAATGGCATTCTTTATATATTCAAAATAGTAGAGACCTTTATCATCCCATATGAATGCTACGTCTTTCTTAAGCAAGGCACTCATGGGTTTTATTCTTTCAACAAAATTTGGAACAAATATTCGAATGAAATTTATCTTCCCAAAGAATGATTGAAGGGTCTTTTTATTAGCAGGGGGATGTACACTTTTGATAGAATGGATTCTCTATGGGTCTATAGAGATTCCCCCTTCTGAAACTATGTGTCCCAATAAATTTCCCTTATATATCCCGAAAACAAACTTTTTAGTGTTCAAGGAAATTCCATATTTCCTACAACTTTCAAAGACAATTCTTAGGTATGAGATGTGATCTTTCCTTTCTTTTGACACGACTGTGAGATCATCTTGGTAAATTTCTATAATATTCTGGATTAGCTTCCTAAATTAAAATTCCATTGCTCTCTGAAAAGTTGAACCCACATTCATAAGACCAAATGACATTCTTAGGTACATGAATGTTCCCCATGGTGTAGTGAATGTTGTTTTGAGTTGATCCTCCCTTTTGAGTAACACTTGATTTTATCCAGAAAATCCATCTAGCATGGACATCATGCCTGCTCCGATGACCCTTTGTAATAAATGCTCCACATTTGGGAGGGGGTAATTGTCTTACAACGATAGTTGGTTAAGGTTCCAAAAATCAACACATAGGCGAATGTCACCACTTTTATTTCGAACAACTACCAAATTATACATCCATGATGAATGCATAATGGGAACTATGATACCAACATCTACCATTTTTTGGAGTTGCTTTTGTATCTAGTTTTCCAACTTAGGATTAATATGCCTTAGTTTTTGTCAGAAAGGTTTGATTCCTTCTGTCAAAGGTATATAATGTTGGATGACATCACTCCTATAAGCCTTCAAGTCATCATAAGTCCAAGAAAAGGAATCCTTAAAATCTCTAATGAGGTTACGTATTTCATTTATCTCTTCTTTGGTGGTTCCCTCTCCTATATTTACCATCCTAGGGTCTATCTTGGTGCCAATATTGAATTCCAAGACCTTATCTATTTGTTGTTTGGGGTTTTTTCCCTTGTACACATCATGCTTATAAAAAAGTTGTTCTAAAGGAATGCACCCCTTTGGAAGAGTATTATTTTGAAAATTTACTATCTCAAGGTACATAGACTCATATAGGAAATTTACTTGCGAATCGATGAACTCTCTACTATTTTCCATGAATCTAAGGATTTGACTATCATCTTCAAAAACTTGCCAATTCTCTAAGTTATCAGGAATCGATGGTCTAAATAGAACCTCCATTTTGCACAAATTATGGAGGGGGCCTTCACAAGGTTGCAAGGTAGATGCTGAGACAACTAAGGCATCTGCTACATAATTTTCCTCTCTGGGGATTGCTTCAATTCATACCACTTCAAGATATTTTTTAACAGACCTTGCAAAGTCTCGGTATCTTTTGAGTCTTTCATTCTTTGTGAAAAGTTTAGTAAAACTTGTGATACTATTAGGTATGAATCACTAATGAACCTCAAGTGTGTTATACCCTTATCAATAGCTAGATTAATACCTATATATTCAACAACGTTGTTCATCCAATGATATTAAAGCCTATAGGAGTAGAAAAAAGTTTATTTAGAAGGGGCAATTAGGATGATGCCTGCGCCTGAGACAAAAATCGAGTGAGCACCATCGAATTCTAAGGTCCATATTCCTTTAGGAGTTTTCCAGGGTTCATCTTTGGAGTCTCCTCCTTGAAAAAACCAACTTTCTTCTCCATTGTTCACACAAAGGAGTTGATCAGTGGGTTCTTCAGAAGCTTCAATGAGGCATCCAGTTATAGGTTCCTTGTGAAGAGTGAAAAATCCTCCCTCAGGATAGGGTATAATGGCCTTAGATCCTTGGTCTTGGAATCTTCCACCTAGTTTTTCTACCAAGTCTTTGCAGAGTAAGATTCCCCAACTACTTAATGTGTCTATCACTATTACATCGATCTTGAAAGATACATCAGGGCAAGCATGAAAGGTAACCACCAAGTCTTTGAAAAGACCATGTGTAAAACCATCCTGCATATCATTACGTGGTTGTGATATACTAAGTCCTAGTTGGTGCATGACCCTTTTAGTCATAATGTTTCTGGAAGTATCTAGGTCAAAAACGCAATTTTGGAGACGGAAATCATTGATCTGGAGGGTAACATAAAAAGGTGTGAGTTCACCGTATCTTGTCCCAATGCTTCAAAAATGAAAAAAAACAGGGGGGTCTCCTCCAAAATCATCTTTCTCAGTGATTTGTAAAGGTAAACATTCAATGTCTCCTTCCTCACCCTCCCAATATTCAAAGATATTTTCAGGAGGACTTAGATCCTCACAGGGCTCATGTTTTTTCTGAAAAAATCAAGGCATCTTTCATGCTTAAAAATCTCGTCTTCCAGGTACTGGTTACCTTAGGGAAAGTATCCAATTTAATGTCATTGTTTACTTCTAGTATCTATGGGAGATCATGTTCTTTTTATTCCATGCTTTCCTCATCAAACCATAATATGTCATCTTGGTTGTTGAAAAGATTGACCTGGGAAATGGAATTGCTCCATTTGAGATTTTATTCAATCCGAAAAGAACCATCTTTTGCTTCCTCGAGGTTTGTAGGAAATCAATTCTTGCGGATAGACTAGAAGTTTCCTTTGAAGGAATCTAAATATTGTAGGAGAATAACGCTTTCTGGTTGAAATATGGGCTCAATTCAACCAAGTAAGGTGTTAAACCTATCATTAATTTCCCTAACATCTTCGTCATTTTGTTTGAAAATTTTGAGGTATTGGGAATAAAGGGAGGCCATATCTTCCATCACACCCCATCTTCGAAGAAAAACTTGTTCTAAATATTCATGGGTTGTGAGGCTTTTGCTTAGGAGTTTAGTGTTCCATTTTCTAACATTTCCAGTGAGTGAGGCCAAGAAAAGTCTCATAAATGTGTCAGGATGTTCTTTCCCAGACTGATGGAACTCATAAGTCTCACACAATTTAGTCCAATGTGTGTTACCAGAAGCTCCAACCTCTCCTGAAAAATTGGGCATCCAAGAATCGGCATCTCTAGGGAGATCATGTAATCCTCCTTGGATATTGGCCAAATCTAAAGGGTCAAAGAGTTCTTTGGGGGAACATTTAGGAGGGACCATAGGGACAACATGAACTATATGATAATAAGGTGTATAATGACGTCCTCTATGGGTCGTCGTTAGTGGAGTCGCCAAACAATATTTTTTTTTAAATTATCAAAGGGATGAGGGAGTCACCCTTAGTGGAGTCGCCAGGTAATCTTTGTGAAAATAAGGCTTTGGATAAAGGCTTACCGAAAAAGTGTATTTGAGGAATATTGACTTAGTGTTCCCCGACAACAACACCAAAATTGTTATCACACAATCTGTACTTGCCCAAATCCCAAGGCAAGTGAAACAAGATTTGCATAACAAGGGGGTGACCTATCACTGTCACCTTAATAGTAAACCCCTTTTTGTTTAGGAGTATGTTAAAATTACCCCGAGGGAGACGTCCCTAGTGACCTAAAGGGCTGGTGAAACTAAGGAAAAGATGCAAGAATACCCCCCTCTCACTGGTCACTCAAGTCAAAAGGTTTTTTATGTCTTAAAGAGATGAAGCAAAAGTAATGGATGAGGTGTACCTGCCCAGAACAAGACAACAAGAAAAAATATGGAAGTTTTCAAGTACAAAATGATGTTAGTGCTTCAATAAGACGACGAACCTTTGAAATATAAGCTGGCTGATATAAAATTGCAGCAATATGAAATTTTACAACACCAATAAGTATTTTATAAGAGCTGTAATAAATATGCCTCAAAATTGCTTGAAAAGACAATGAAAAGGTAGCTTTAACTAGGAAAAATGATAATCAAATGTCACAAGCAATTTCTGAAGTGTCTAGCTAGCATTAAAGGTCAGTTTTGTAGAAACTTTGTTGTAGTTAGATGGATGTAGCAATATTTTGTAACACTGACAAATATATTAGTGATTTAGGCTAAGTTAGGGTTAGTTTTAGTTAGTGAAATCTAGAAAGTTCAAGGTTTGAGTGTTGGTTTGATCTCTCCACAAAAAGAGTGTAAGGACTAGTGCCTTTTAAAGGGTTATGGAGTCAAGAGTTCAGAAAACATTCATTTGGAGTAAACAAAAAGATGATTATGTTACCCAAGTAAAATATGAATCTAAGAAGAGTAGTAACTTAAGTCTTCTTAAGATTCAACCTTCCGGGAGGTGAGCTACTAGGGAGTAGGCACTTCTAGGCCCTAACGGTTTTCCTCCTTCTTAGATAGTTGAAGAAATATTTAGATGCAATTACAATTGATCAAGACCTATAAATATCTATCAATTTAGGGCTTTAGAGGCTTGTCAATATAAACCAATTAGGCTAAGTCTAGCAAATACAAAGTGAAGAAGTAGTAACTTAAGTTCTTCACTTCTAGGGCTTATTAAGCATGCAATTTCATAATATTTATCATGAGAAAGAAAATATACCATAACCATTCAAAAGTAATGACAAAAATAAGATTTACTTACTTCACCAAGAATATCATGCATGGAAACACTAGATTACCAATTGATTTCACCAAAATTGATCCAAGTTGCAAGTAGAAGACTCCAAAGAGAGGTGCACATCACATTTTCAACCAATAAACCCTAAGTAGGGCACACATTTCAGTCCACTTCCTCTTGTGTGAGGATTTGTTATCATAAAATGAGATTATTTTATCTCTATTTATACAAAACTTTGACCCTTAATTAATTTTAGGTCAAAATTAAGCCCGACCTGGCCAATTTACATTAAAATCCAAATTTTACATAAACAAAATTAATTATCATCTGAAGACACCTCTAAGGGTGACGTCATTCCCTTCTAGGGTGACATTGAGGCCCCAAGGTGGAAAGTTAGTCCTAGGATGTATAATTGTTGGCCTCCAAAGGCCCCAGATGACGCCCAGACGTGCCACCAAGCTCACAATTTCCTCCAAAATGAAAACCCTGGATTTGGATGACGTCTTGGGCCTTCTAGGGCCAACATCCAAAAGGAGGAGAAAAATCCCCTTGAGTATAGGTCTACTAGGGTTCCTTGAAAGGCAACTTCCTTCTTTATTCCTAGCACAAGTCTTCAATGTCCTTTGCCCCTTGCTGGGGTTACAACCTCCAATTATGGGATTTAAGACCTCATGAAGGTATGACCTAATAATTCCCTCACATGTACTTGTCCACCTAGGCAAGGTCCTACAGTAACAATAAGTACACCCTTCAGGGGTTCATAAGTTACATGGATCATATCATGTAAATCACATCCAATAATTAAATTACCCAAACATGTGCATCAAACCCCCCTTAACTGAGGCAAATGCTCAAAGACATTATGAAATTTGATAAGTTTGGGTTTGGAGAAGGTCTCAAGGTGTCCTATTGGGATAACCTTCCTTAAGTTTGGGGTGTTTCCCAGGTGAGAGCCAATCTAGGTCATGTAAGTGTATGAGGTGGCATGAGGTAAATGTTTGGGCATGAGGTGTAGTAATATTAAGGAAATGTAAGTCTTACATGTGGGTTCCTTTGTAGAGGGAGAGTTGCACCTGTTGGCATGTTTTATAGGCAGCGTATTCTTGTCATTGATGGAAAGTACAACAACGACGATGGCTTAAGTACAGGAAGAATGTGCCAGGAGGGCACCAAAAATATTTTGGGAAGTCGCAGTAGAGAAAGCTCGATAAGATCAAAAGAGATAGTGTAGAGTATGCGTGTTTGTCATTGATAGTGCAAAGTATGCATGCTTGTCATTGATGGAAAAGATCACGACCAACAACACATGGATACTGACATGACAATGGCAAATTCAACAAGTGATTGTTGGATCCCATTCAAAAGAGTAAACTGCAAGAGTCAAGGAAGCAACTCACGACAGAAAGTCGCGAAATGCAAAACCACGACTTAATATCCATTTCGGAGTTTCGGATACCGGGAGTTGGAGGTGTCAAGGAAACTCACGACAAGAATGATGAAATCACGAAATGTGAAACCATGACGTTTTGAAGTTTCAGATACCGAGAGTTGGAGGAGTCAAGGAAGCAACTCACGTCAGGAACTTACGATATGCGAAATCATGAAAATATCTGGACCATCGAATCATCAAGATTATGGACCGTTGATCTGACTCCATTTCAAAGTTTCAGATATCGGGAGTTGGAGGAGTCAAGAGTCCCAAAGTTGCTAAATGCGAAATGACGAAATCCCGAAATAGACACATCGACAAAGACTCCATTTTGGAGTTTCGCAGACCGGGAAATCAAAGATCAAAGGAACTTTAACCTTTGAAGCAGCGAACCCCAAAATCCTGAAACAGGCACATCAACAAACCACGTCAGCTAAGGACACGTGGCACAATCAGGGAAGGACAAGTGTCAAGATGATTCAACATTTTAGGCACATGTAAGTCATGAATCAGAGTGACACGTGGTAGCTATTCACCATGTGTCAATCCACATGTGACATTAGCAGGTTTACGTCACATCAGAACTTTCTATTTCGGGGTTTTACATAGCAAACATAAACTCCACCATCATGAAGTCTCAAACTCTGAAATGCCAAAATGCGAAAACACCTTTTGGTGTAGGCTGTGGTCACCGTCAGTGGTCATGTGAGAGGGAGGATCTAGCACCAAGTTAAGCTCCTTTTCGGTGATCGTAACATGAAGAGTCAAGACTCTTCACCACAGGAATGCCGAAATTCCAAAATGCCGAAATGCGAAAACACCTTTTGGTGTAGGCTGTGGTCACCGTCAGTGGTCATGTGAGAGGGACGATCTAGCACCAAGTTAAGCTCCTTTTCGGTGATTGTAACATCAAGAGTCGAGACTCTTCACCACAGGAATGCTAAAATGTGAAATGGAGAAATCAACGCGAGACCCTGTGCTTGTAATCCAACGTTGTTGGATACTTGGAAATCTAATCGAAGGGCTACTGTTGTTCTTCACAATTAATCGATCAGTTACGATTCAGTTAGAAAAACTGAATCATGACTCTTGGATGGTTGGAGATTCAGTTGCTGATGCGTCTTCTTGGAGGTTCACAGTGTAATTGCCAGAAGCCCCTGATTGTTTCTGCACATAAAAATCAAAGAGGCCTCAGTGTGATTGCCAGAGGAGCTAAAGAGTCTTAAGGCATCTGCAAGTGGAATGAATACTGTTCATAGAGGTGATTGACAGATGGAAGAGAGTTGAAGCCTGTAACTGTAACAGAGAGGATGAGCTTGACTATGATAGAGAAGACGAAGAGTCTCGACTGCTAGATAGGCTAAGGAATCTCAGCATAACACCCAATGATGATGAACGCATGGGCATAACCACCAGAAAAGCTGAGGAATTGCCATGATGATCAGGAAGAGGACTCGACACGAGGAGAACATGTATAATTGAGAGAGTGTGTTGATGCTCGTGGGTGTGAAGCGGTGGCAATGTGGAGTGGCAGTGTATATCCTAATGTGGAGAACAATGGCGTGAGGATGATCATGCAGAAGCATTGCGGATAGGGCATGCACAAGGTGCATAGAGACTATGAGAATTTAGAACTAAGAATAGATGAGGGAAGTTGTTGAGAGTGATTAAGGTGTGTAGGAGGCAGAGTGCAGCAGCTGAAATGCACAGAAGAGGAATGGTGCATAGAAGGGACATGGAACACAGAGCATGAAAGGTAGAAGAACATAAAGGGTAAGGAAGGGGTGCAAGAAGACACTGATGCAGGTAGAGCAGAGCAGTGTAGTAGAACAATGATGAGACCGGTAAGCCATTGATAAATATTGTATCACTGTGATAAATTTATATATAGAAAACTTTATATTTCAGGGTGGTAGGGAGGTGCTAGGGAGGACTGTTTTCCTCAGAGGTTCAAG
>ML790942.1:264620-308691 GCA_009831015.1 Picea engelmannii
AAGAGGTTTTTACCCTTTATGGGTTTCCTCAGGAAATATCTGTCTTTGTATATTTCATATGTGTGACTGATGTTGAATGTTCTATTGCTTACCTCCCTGCATTATTGTGATTGTCATTAAGTGCTTTGCAAAGACTTTAAAATAAGCATAATTGTTTAAGCACAGTAACAACTGATTCACCCCCCCCCTCTCAGTTGTCCAACAATTGGTATCAGAGCCAGGTTCCTTTTATTTAAACGTAGATCTGTAAGCTTAAACATGACAAGTCATGAAGGGACTTCAACCAGTAAGCCTCCTCTGTTTGATGGAACAAATTTTGCCTTTTTGAAGGTTAGAATGAGAACATACCTAATGGCCTTAGGTGATGATGTTTGAGATGTAGTAGAGACTGGATACATAAAGCGTGTTGTGCTAGCTTCCAAGGATGATAAGTTAGAATTTAGATTTAATGCTAAGGGAATGAATGCTATCTTGAATGGACTTGCAGAAGCTGAGTTTGTAAAGGTGATGCATATTCAAACTGAGAAAGAAATCTGGGATAAACTTATTAGCAGCTATGAAGGAAATGAGAAAGTAAAAGATGCCAAACTTCAAAAATTTAGGTTGAAGTTTAAACAACTAAATATGAATGAAGATGAAACAATTAGCAAGTATTTTTTAAGAGTTGAAGAACTTGTGAATTCCATGAAGGGTCTTGGTGAGAAGATTGAAGAACCAATTTTAGTTCAGAAGATTTTATGATCTTTGCTTGATAAATTTAATCCAAAAGTCTCTGCAATAGAAGAACTAAATGATCTTAAAACTCTCTCCATTGTTCAACCCCTAGGAACTTTAACTGCATATTGAATGAGAATCAACAAAGATAAATCCATTACTAGAGAAGCATCTTTTAAAGAAGACAAGGATACTGATTCAGATTTAGATGATATTGAGGCAAAATTTGTGAGAAGGTTAAAGAAAGGATCAGGAAAACATCAAGGCAAGCTTCCCCTGAAATGTTTTAACTGTGGTAAGATAGGTCACTTTGAAAATAAGTGTCCACACAAGAAGAAGGACCAGAAATATGAAGGTGAAGAGAAGTACAAATCCAAAATATTTGATAGAAAGAAAAGTTTATGTGTAAACAATGATGATTCCTCAGAAGACACCGATAGTGACTCTTCCTGTGAAGATAAGGTAAATGAATTTATGCTTATGGCCAAAGAGGATTATGATAATAAAATCATAGGCAGTGATGATAATGATGAAGAAGTTGTGGTTGACTTGGAAAGAGAGCTGATCAACGCTTTGGAAGAGATTGACGAACTTAGACTTAATAAGAGAAATAAAAAACAATGGCTGATACAGTTCAAGAAAGGCACTAAAAAACATGATGAATACTTTTCCTTGCTAAAAGTGGAATTAGAAGAGGCAAAGAAAATAGAGGACATTCTGAAACAACAATTATCAGAATAGAAGGCAAGATCTGAAGCCCTGGAAGAAGAAGTAGTGAAAACGAGGAAAGAGTTGGAGAAGTTTCAAGCCTTGTATCATCAGAATCTATCAAGTATCAAAGACTCATAAGGATTAGCCACCATTATGAATCAACAAAGGAATCCAAAGCTGAAAACTGGTTTGGGTTATGAAGAGGCATCAAGTAGTGGTCATCCAAGCAACAAAGACTTCATCAAGTTTGTCAAATCTACAACCAATGATGACAACAAACCTGCAGAAACAAAGGAAGATAATCAACCGTCCAGGAGGAGTAAAGAAAAAGGTGCAAGAACTGAATCTGTAGAACAAGGAAATAATACACTCCCTGCTCAAGGAAATCATCGGCATGGAAGAAATCGATTTTCTCAAAGAAGACAACCGTTTTCTAGGTAAAAATTTTTTTTCTATGGATATTGTTTCTACTATTCTAACTTTGGTCACAAAGCTGTAAATTGTTCCTTAAGACTTAGACATGAGCAATTAAGATTTCCAAGGAATAAATATATGCCACAACAAAGAATGATACAACCAAGTAACAAATCATCACAGATTGCAAATTGCCAAATTAAGTCTAGAGACATGCAACTGAGGAGGTCAAGAAATAATAAACTGTTAATGTGTAGACAACGTTGCAACAATAACTTTGACCTATTGAACAATGAGATTGAATGCTATAACTGTCACAACTTTTTCCACAAAGCTGCAAACTGCCATCTGAAGAATTACAAAGCAGATCCAAGGATAAAGTTCTTAGATAGAAAGGCCAACACATGGAAAAGAAAAGATAGTGAAAAAGATGGTCTAGCACTTTCAACTCAAAAACAAAAGGCCTTTGGGAATATAGACAGTGGATGTTCCAAGCACATGATTGGAGACAAGGATAAGATTCTGTCAATAAGTAAAAGCAAAATAGGAAATGTGATCCTTGAAAATGATGAAACAGGTAAAATCAAGGATAGAAGGATGGTGAGTTTGAGTAATGTCAAAGGAGATTCCTAATACATTTTGCTTGTGGATGGTCTAAAACATAATTTGCTCAGTACAAGTCAAAAGTGTGACAGAGGCAGTGAAGAGGTGTTCTCATCCAAAGAGTGTAAGGTAAATGTAAACTCAGGACAAGTGGTGAATAAAAGCATAAGGACAATTAATGATGTTGATATTGAATCCTCCCCTGCAAGTAAAGAAGAAGACACAGATACAATAAAATAATGTTCAATTAGCATCTATCCCATGGAAGAAGTAGAAGAAGAATCATGTCATAAGATGGAAGCTGAAGTTTTGAAGGTTGAGAAGTCAAACACCCAAAGCAAGTTCTTAAACATCTCCATGACCCTGGATAAGCTCTTGGATAGTCAGAGATCACCAAATGACAAATCTGGTATTGGATACAACAAGGAAGAAAACAATACTCCTAAGAAACCCGATACTGGTCCTTTTTCTGTGAAAAAGAAAAACAGGTATGAGAGTGGTTGTAGCGATTTTTTCTTGTGATTTACTATGGTCATAAAAGCCTTGGATTGTATGCATCATGGAAGAAAAATGAAATTGCAGTAATAGAGATCGATGAGAATCAATGGGGAGATCCAAGGGTTGTTTGAAAAGTACGAGCTACAATTACGCAGTGTGTTAGTAGGACAACAACATCTTCAACAAAAACATTTTGTTTTACAAAATGATATACATGACATCCTGTAGAGATAACAAGAGGAAAGACCTGGTCAAGGAAAGCTAACCTTTTAGGAACAAAGGGGGAAAATAGTCAGAAGCAAAGATATAAAAGTGACAGGGGGAGTCATTCAGTTATGAAAAGAAAAGGTTGATGAAGGATTCCCAGTAAGAGAGGTGAGCAATATTGAGTATTCTACAAAGGATACAGTGGAAGCTGAAGATGGACATGTCCAAGAATCAGAAGGAGAAGACTCTGGTTTAGATACAAATATTCTGCAGGACTCAAGTAAGAAAATCCATCATGTCAGGGGGAGTTCGTGTTGGTTTAATATCTGATACCTCATAAAAATACTGCAACAGCTCAGGGGGAGCATGTGTTATTTGACATTGATGTCAAAGGGGGAGAAAAGAGTCTGGGTGCCTTTGTTGCCATCAATGCCAAAGGGGGAGATTGTTGGCATGTTTTACGGGAAGCGTATTCTTGTCATTTACGGCAAGTACAACAACGATGGTGGATTAAGTACAGGAAGAATGTGCCAGGCGGGCACTTGAAGTATTTTGGGAAGATGCAGCAGAGCAAGCTCGATAAGATCAGAAGATATAGTGCAGAATATGTGTGTTTGTCATTGATAGTGCATAGTATGCGTGTTTTTCATTGATTTCAAAGATCAAGACCAACAACACAGGGATAATGGCATGGCAGTGGAAAGTTCAACAAGTGATCGTTGGATCCCATTCAGAAGCGTAAACTCCAGGAGTCAAGGAAACAACTCATGGCAGAAAATTGCAAAATGCGAAACCATGACTTAATCTCCATTTCGGAGTTTCAAATACCAGGAGTTGGAGGTGTCAAGGAAACTCACGACAAGAATGATGAAATCGTGAAATGAGAAACCATGACGTTTCAGAGTTTCAGATACCGGGAGTTGAAGGAGTCAAGGAAGCAACTCACGGTAGGAACTCGCAATATGCGAAATCACGAAAAGATATGGACCATCGAATCATCAAGATTATGGACCGTTGATCTGACTCCATTTCAGAGTTTCAGATACCGAGAGTTGGAGGAGTCAAGAGTCGAGACTCTTCATCACAGGAGTCCGAAAGTTGCGAAATGTGAAATGCCGAAATCCCGAAACATGCACATAAAAAAAGACTCCATTTCGGAGTTTCACAGACCGGGAAATCAAAGATCAAAAGAACTTTAACCTTTGAAGTAGTGAACCCCAAAATCCTGAAATAGGCACATCAACAAACCACGTCATCTAAGGACATGTGGCACAATAAGGCAATGACAAGTGTCAAGCTGATTCAACATTCCAGGCACATGTAAGTCACGAATCAGAGTGACACGTGGCAGTTATTCGGCACGTGTCAATCCATGTGTGACGTCAACAGGTTTACGTCACATCAAAACTTTCTATTTCGGGGTTTTACATAGCAAGCAAAAACTCCACCATCATGAAGTCTTGAACTCCGAAATGCCGAAATACAAAAACACCTTTTGGTGTAGGCTGTGTCCACCGTCAGTGGTCATGTGAGAGGGAGGAGCTAGCACCAAGTTAAGCTCCTTTTTGGTTATCATAACATGAAGAGTCAAGACTCTTCACCACAGGAACGCCGAAATGCTAAAATGCGAAAACACCTTTTGGTGTAGGCTGTGGTCACCGTCAGTGGTCATGTGAGAGGGAGGATCTAGCACCAAGTTAAGCTCCTTTTCGGTGATCATAACATGAAAAGTTGAGACTCTTCACCACATGAATGTTGAAATGCCGAAATGAAAAATGGTGAAATCAATGCGAGACCCTGTGCTTGTAATCCAACGGTGTTGGATACTTGGAAATCTGATCGAAGGGATACTGTTGCTGATCCGGATTATTTTCGACACGAAATGAGAGCGGAGATATAATAAAGAAATGCACAGAGATATTGCAGATATTCAATAATATAACATAAATGTATCAGAGATGCAACCATAAACATATATATACAGTAATACACGATTTCTATTAATCAAAGAAATGTACAGAGATTGTAAAAATACAGAGTGAAAGACTCGCTAGAATGGTGACAGCTTATCTCTGAGAAGAGATGTGACGACTACTCACATTCGCAAGAAGATGATTACAATGAGGCTCCGAAGGCCCTTTTACAATAAACGGGAATGCCAAAAGTCCTAGACATCCAAAAACCTAACCCTAGGAGATGAAGCGCCAAAAGTAATGTGGGCCCCGTTTGGGTAAGTGAGTACATCAACTTCCCGGGGTCGTAACTTTTGCATACGATCTCCGTTTTAGGCATGTGATAGCTCATTGGAAATGTATTTTCGAGGAGATTCATTTTGGGGGCTCAATCATGCCTTCAACTATCATTGAGAACCTAGATCTCAAAAAACCTTCATTTGGACCCTCAAAATGGCCTCGGAAGTTAAAACCTGCTAAAAATAGTAAATTGCCAAAATGGCCAGAAAACTGTTTTGAGCCATTTTGAAAAGGTGGGTGGCCACCGATATCCACCTGGATCAGTTTCTCTTCACAGTTAATCTATCAGTTACGATTCAGTTAGCAGAACTGAATCATGAATCTTGGACGGTTGGCGATTCAGTTGCTGATGCGTCTTCTTGGAGGTTCACAGTGTAACTGCCAGAAACCACTGATTGTTTCTGCACAGAAAAATAAAAGAGGCCTCAGTGTGATTTCCAGAGGAGCTGAAGAGTCTCAAGGCATCTTCCAGTGGAATGAAGACTGTTCATAGAGGCGATTGACAGATGGAAGAGAGTTGAAGCCTATAACTGCAACATAGAGGATGAGCTCGACTATGATAGAGAAGACGAAGAGTCTTGGCTGCTAGATAGGCTAAGGAATCTCATCATAACACCTAGTGATGATGAACGCATGGGCATAACCACTAGAAAATCTGAGGAATTTCCATGATGATCAGGAAGAGGACTCGACACGAGGAGAACATGCATAATAGAGAGAGTGTGTTGATGCTCGAGGGTGTGAAGCGGTGGCAATGTAGAGTGGTAGTGTATATCCTGATGTGGAGAGAAATGATGTGAGGATGAGCATGTATAAGCATTGCGCATAGGGCATGCACAAGGTGCATAGAGACTATGAGAATGTAGAACCAAGAAGATATGAGAGCAGCTGTTGAGAGTGATTTAGGTGTGTAGAAGGAGGCAGAGTGCAGCAACTAAAATTCACAGAAGAGGAATGGTGCATAGAAGGGATATGGTGCACAGAGCATGAAAGGTAGAATAACATAAAGCGTAAGGAAAGGGTGCAAGAAGACACTGATGTAGGTAGAGCAAAGCAGTGTAGCAGAACAGTGATGAGACCGGTAAGCCATTGATAAATATTGTATCACTATGATAAGTTTATATATGGAAAACTTTATATTTCAGGGTGGTAGGGAGGTGCTAGGGAGGACTGTTGTCCTCAGAGGTTCAAGTGGGTGCTTGAACACAGGGAGTTGTAGCTTCCATATGGTTGTAGCCAGAGAAACCAAGGTGGCAGGGTGGTGCAATGGAGAATTGATGTTCTCTGTTTTACAGGTTGGTGCCTGTGTGATTGGAAGTTGGTGCTTCCATCCAGTTGGTGCTGGAACACTTAGGGAGTTGTTTCTTCCTTCTAGTGGGTGATAGAGAAACCAAGGAGTTGGTGCTTCCTTCTAGTGGGTGCTAGAGAAACCAGGGAGTTGGTGCTTCCTTCTAGTAGGTGCTAGAGAAAACAGAGAGTTGGTGCTCTCAACAAGTTACAACTTGCAAAACAGAGGTTGTAGACTCATAATGAGTTGGAGCTCATATGTATGATAATTTACAGAATGTAAAGATTACTTATCATACCAAGAAGAAGAGGTTTTTACCCTTTATGGGTTTCCTCAGGAAATATATATCTCTGTAGATTTCATATGTGTGACTGATGTCGAATGTTCTATTGCTTACCTCCCTGCATTATTGTGATTGTCATTAAGTGCTCTGCAAACAATTTAGAATAATCATAATTGTTTAAGCACGGTAACAACTGATTCACCCCCCCTCTCAGTTGTTCAACAACACCTTTTCATAAATGCAATTTTTTCTTAGCCCATTCACTACCTTTTATTCTTAGCTTTAGTTCCTTTTGATCTTTTTCTTTTGTGCTTTAAGGGAAAAGTTGAGGGACACTGTCTTGGCTTGATGGCTAGAGGTGACAACGCCATCCAAAAACATTTCATGGATATGAGAAGGATGGCTCATGATGAGACCCCCTTTCCCTTGGTTATGCCACCAAGAGCCACTACCCTAGTTTGGTGACCATATAGGTGGTAGTGTCATACTGCTACATGCCCATGTACATAATAGGCTGACTTGTGATGAGACCTGCTATCCATCAACTAGTACCTTGAGTGTTTATGTATCTTATGGGTTCCCTTTTCTTACTGAGAAGATTTTTATTTCTTTCTAGGGAATTCCTGGGTGAAGCATCTCAAAGGTTTCAATATTGGATTTTAACTCTTTCCATCTACTTTTACCCTCTAGGCCTTTAGCCCCTTCTTCCCACAAGGAAAGGTACAACCCTTCCTAGTTTGGCCAATCCTAATGCCCAAACAAAGGTAAGGGGAGATGAGAGGAAAAATGATGGAAAGTGGCAAGTATGGAGGGAATAAACGATGACCTTTCACAGACCCACTCAATGGAAACCCATCCTAAAGGGAGATCAACTTAGTAGGGCACCATGTCACCCTTCCAATTATGAACAAGGAAAAGAGCATAATTTCCAAGAAAACATCATGAAATGACGAAGAATTCAATGCAACATATTCAAGTGCTTAAAAAATCAGAGTGAAACATACCATGATACCCAGACTCACTACCTCATGGAGCGAGACTTACTACTACTTCATGACCAAGCTGGTGGGATGGATATTGCTTCTGCTGATAAATGGACTACACTAAAGAAAAGAGGGGTCCTACAGGACCATGATCAATTCATCTACCTCTCGGTAATCCATGTCTAAGACCTATGGGCCTCAAGATGTGATCTCCTTAGTTATCCCTAGGGTAGGAGATAACATCCCTAACTACAAATTGTGTGATAAGAACCTTGATGATTAGAAGTCTACCATAGGTTATGTTTTCAGTCTTGGTTTTGGACCTGCCACTTGGACTTGTAAGAAGCAATAAGATCTTTCTTTTATTGAGTATAAGTAGAGTGTCAAGTAATAATTAATGTAAGTCAAGAATCCTTTGTCTTTGATAGATCCTTTTGGATTTTTGAGACTAGTAGCAACATCCAATCACACTTTGGTGTGACAACCAGAGTTGCATCAAGATCGCCAAAGATTTAATTCAAAATCAGAACACCTTGAGCTATACACATACTTCATCAATAAGCTTATTTAGGATCACATTATTGACGTGCTATTTTAAACTATAGATTACCAAGTTGTAGACATTTTTACAAAGTCTCTTATATAAGAGAAGTTTTCAAAATTTTGATCTATGTTAGGAGTTTAGGATGTTTTCATTAAGGGGGGATAGGCTCTAATTCCTCCTTCATTCTCCTGTTGTACCACCTTTTTCAATCCTTCAATCCTATCTCAAGTTGTTTTTAAGGGGGAGATGTTAGGATATTTATACACTTATAGTTAGTTAATGTCAACTTTGTCTAATGTGTCTTTAGGTTAAATGCATTTTTTAGTGTGTTTCCTTAGTATTCATTTGTAGTTATTTTATTCGATGGTCACAATATGTTCTAGACATAAAGTGATCTGATGGTTCATATTGTCCTCAATACTAATGACTACATTGACCCATGGATTAAAACCCAATTGGTACATGATCTCTATTTAAAGAGCATGGAGGGTCATTTTCTGATGATCAATTATGAGAAACTCATATGTCTTTTTTTTCCTTTTTGCATTAATATATTTCCTTAAGTGGTCATGTTGGATAAGGCTGTGGTCTATTTCCCTCTTTGAGGGTTTCAACCATGTAATAAATTGGTGTACTAATATTTTATTTGTTTGTGAGAATAACTCCTTAAGATGTTTAAATTGTGTGGAAACACCTTGTTTATTGAATAGAGAGCACTAAGTTGCATCAACACTCCCACTAGTGAAACAATTGTTGGAGGAAAAACAACATTTGACGAAGGAGGTTGATTTTATAAACAAACAGAATGCCACCCTCAATATTAGAAATAAATCCCTCAAAGAAATGGTTGAATATATATAAGAAGAAAACAATGATCCCACAAAATTGAAATCTCAGTGCTGGATGATGCAAAAGAGGAGATCAAAACCTTACATATAAATGTTACCATAAAACAACTAAGAATAACTCCCCCTACTCCTATTTTTATCTCTAGAGTTAATTAATTTTGATATAGACCAATTGAGGAATAAATTGAAAAAATCATCCAATAAGTGGAATAATGCAAGGCTAAACATGAGGAGATCATCGAAAAATCCACTAGTGCAGAGACCCCAATGGACAAAAGGAAATAATATTTGAAGAAGCAAGGGTAGAAACTAGAGGAGGTTGAGAAAAAATTGATCGACAAGATGGTTGAGGTGGATATAAACAAAGATGACAAAGAATAATAGAAAATAAAATATGCGAAAAATTTGGATGAGGCTAAGATAGTGGATACAATTAGATCAACCAAAGGCTCCATGTGGGGATAGATTATGGAATCTATGACCAAAATCAGAAACCATGTGGAATTTTACTTGGAGTTTGATGGCATGCATAGGAGGGTAAGAACATACTTTAATGATACCTAGGGAGAGGTGGAACATAGGGCCCAAGTGGACAAAGAGGTAAAAAAGTGCTAAACACAATCACTGACCTAATGGTGTGCCTACTAGGTATCACATATATAACTTCCATTTACATGGATGAAAACACCCATAGAAAGATATTATAGAATTGAAACAATGCTAACAAAAGGGTCATGCCAATAGAATCTCATATTACCACTTTCACGGGTGACATGGAGTTTATGGTGTCCAATGACATCCCTTTCCCTTGGAATGATCATTTCATCTTACACCTCCCCAAAGAATATGACGAGACGATGAAAACAATAGGGAACCAAATGATAGAAATGGCATACCAAGGAGGAATATCATTAGTTTTAGATGTTTTGCATCAACCCCATCTATCCATCTTAGCATGGACCTTGATGAAGCACCTCCTTTGTGTCTTTCCATTGGTAGACCACAAAAATAAGATGAAATTGGACAAGTCCTTTAGGATTTTGAAAGGTGGAAGGGTACTTAGTGAAGACATTTGGTGACAACTATGCCCCATCTATGATTATGCCACTAAAAAGAGATCACCTTAGAGTGCACAACCACTAGATTTAACACCACTAGGACATGAAGTATCACAAGGGAAGTCGATGCCATCAACACAACATATATCACAATAGAAGAAGTCACCTTATAAAAAAGGAGGAATTTCTAAATGAGGAAAGTAAAAAAAATATAATTTAACAATTTTTAGTCATTCTTTAAATGATGGTTCTTGATTTTACGATATTACAAGGAGTGGTACAACTAATCAACCCACTAATCCCCCCAAAAATGGGGTTTAGTTAGTACCAACAAGAAGGCTTTCCAAATATATAAAATTAGATCTCGACAACAAGATCAAGGATTAAAGAATTTTCATATTGATAGGCTGATGGATTTTAGAGAGAGCATAATCCTTCTTTTTGTAATAGTTTTTAGAGGCTTGGCATAGATGGATTAGTTGCATTGTTTTCCATCTTTTTATTTAATCATTTTGATTATTCTATATAAACATGATTCAAGTCATATGTTGTGGGAATGGGAAGCAATAAGTCCTAGGACTGATATTTTATAGTCCCCAACCAATGCCAAGTTTGTAATTAAATAATTTTTGAATTTTTTCTATAGTTAGGACCGATGTATTTTTCCACCTATTTACTAAGGTGATATTTTTATTGAATATTAATTATTAACATGCTTTAGTCACATACTTGATGTTCAACATGCTTCCTATACCTTCCAAAATCCCTTGGGATTGTGCATGCCCTATATACAACCACTATGACAACACAAGGTCTGCAAATGTTGTCCAACATAGGCTCAATGCAGTCTAGTACATTGATATATTCAACCTTATAGAGGAAGGTGGTCTCACTTGATGTATGTATGATATTTTTCTTGTTATTGAGGTACATAGTATCAAATTATTATCGAGGATTTGTAATACATTATTTATCCTTTAATCACACGCAATCAAGTGAACATAATAGTAAACATGCATAGTGAATATAATGAGACATCATCCGTATACACTATTGGCCCTTCTCACCTAGGGGTAACTAGAGGATATCATTCTTCATGATCCACATTGTACAAAATGGTCCCATAGATGATGACTAACATTCTCCATAGATAGTATCCCATCAGATGACTCTTACTAATCATCACTCATCTCATTCACTTGATCAACATGCTCATCTAATGATGGTGGTCCAACACACGAGGTATATTATCCATTGTTTCATACAAAGTGTTTACATTTAATGTATTGGGAATTCAGGTAAGGATAATGGGTTGAAGTTAGATAATGAATCATGATTCTTGGGAGTTATGCTCTTCTCCTTGTTTCACCTTGGTGTCCATCATATGTGTTCTAGTCATTTGTTGTCACTCTTGGGGAAAGGGAGTACTACTGGGAGGACTTGATAGGGATAACATACCTGTTCCCTTCCATAATTAAAACTTTCCATCTATTTTTCTTTCATTTTCCTATATTTTGGGAGTGGATGTTACATGTATCCCAAAAAGGAATGTACTTCATTCTTCTATGAGAAGAAGGGGCTTGAATTCCCAAGGTTGATGTAGCTGTTAAAAAAAAAATAGAAAGAGCATGTTATAAATTCAAAATGCAAAAGAAAAGAAAATGGATATGAACGATAAATAAAAACAAAACTAAGCTTGATATCTACCCCCTCGCTATGAGGCCATAAACCCAAGTCCTAATGCACTGAATGCATATCTAAAGAAAGGACTTAGTTGAATATCATGATCCCTAATGCAATAAATGCATAAAATTAACGAAGGGGATTGCAAATAAAATAAATAAATATCAAAAGGAAATATAAGGGGTGTAAATAAACAGTGCCAAGGAAAGGGTAACTCAATGCCTTAAGCACTCCCTCTACAAAGGCTCTCATGGAGATGAATATCACACATGGCCTTTCATGTCAATGAAACCATTTCCCTGAATTAAACCCTAGGTCATAGCATTCAATCACACTTACACTTTGATGGGTTTCTTATGAAATACTCCTCTACTTGGGTATTGGCACACGTAATAGGGTTCTATGATGGTCCTTGTCATCACACAATCTGTACTTTCCCAAATCCTAATGGAAAGTAGGCCTAGATTGGGGTAACACGGAGGTGGCCTGTCACTATCACCCCAACATGGTACATCTTTCTCTTTAGGAGGAGAAGAAAAAATCACTCCAAGGGATACATCCCAGGACCTAGTTGGTTGATGAAGGGTAAAAAGACCAGGTAAAAACCACGCCTCTCTCTAGGTCAGTC
Organism: Picea engelmannii; assembly: GCA_009831015.1. NCBI lineage: Eukaryota > Viridiplantae > Streptophyta > Pinopsida > Pinales > Pinaceae > Picea > Picea engelmannii. Next base: position 277,335 of record ML790942.1, read on the forward strand.
AAGGAAAGAAGTCACTTGGTAAAGTTCAAAGGGGTAAAAGGAAATGGAAATGAATGGTACCTTCCCTTTACTAATGAAACATCAAACGTTAGAAATAAAAATGATTTCAATAATTATGATCAATGAATTCTTAGATGAATTATGTGATACTAAAAAAAGTTATATAAAACAAAGATAAAATTATAGTAGCAACAATGTATCCGGAAATTGCAAATTATGATGACAAAAATGATATAAAGACTTTGCAATTTGATAGTACTTTGTCACTTACAATTTAAAGATTAAAACAAGTCAATATGTGACTTCAATGGGATGTAAAAACACTTGTAACAATAGTAAAATAAATAACGATGACAACAACAAAACCACTTTAGAAAAGTACTTAAGTTAGAAAATTAGACAACTATTTCAACACTTATTGATTATAGCTTTCCTATTATAAGTGATGGGTAGTATTATGGACAATTTAAGGGATGTTAGGGGTTGAAATGATGGCTGTAGTAGTAGTTACAACAACAACAACAACATCCTTCAACAATTTCATAATTTTCACTTAGAACAATAGCAAATTGAAGACTAGAGCCTTAGGGTGATAGAGCCTAGGATAGTGCAAATTTCTGGGTAAGTTTTCTAGTTGAGTATACTTGTTAGGGATGAAAAACAAGGATTGTAGTAGCAACAAACTTTAAGTAATGACATTTGTAATAAATCCTTCAGAAATGTACTTTGAGGAGGTAGTTAAATGCACATTTTTAGCTTTGGTTGATTGTACCTTGACTTATACAAATTTTGGGTTGAATTAAGAGGTCATATAAGCTTGGATATGCTGCTATTAAATGGATGTAGCTGTGATTATGGTAGAAAAAATGTGTCTGTTATTATTTCTAAGCTATATTAGTGTTAGTGTTGGTTAGTAAGAGCTTCAAGGAAGATATTTTGAAAGTTTGTTTTGATATCATTCATCCAAAACATAATATAAATCAGTGCCTTTAGGGGCTTATGGAGTCAATAAAAACAACAACATCACTTGGGAAATAAAGAAATGATAATACTTGTCTAAGAAAATAGGTAGATGCAAGAGGTGTTGGCACTTCAAGGCCTCAAGCATCTAACTCTTTAAGAGAGGTTTTGCTAGAGAATAGGCACTTCTAGGCCCTAACGTACCTTCCTTCCTTAGGATTTTGAAAAATAATTGGTAATTAGAGTGAAGTTACTAGAGAGCTATAACTTTAGGGCTCTAGTAATCACTTCCAAAATAATGTATAATTGGTAAATTCAAGATAGTAGAAAATTTATAGGGAAAAGGAGAACTTATGTTTCTCCCCTAGGGTTTAAACAAACAATTTCATAATCTTTGATATGAAACAAGCAAATTTTACCTTAAACATTCATTACATGAATAAAATGTAGATTTTCTACTTACTTCACCAAGAATAATTAAGTCAAACCCTAGTTGAATACCATTCCACCATGAAAAATGCCAATATACACCACCATAAAGCTTCCCAAAGAGATGCGTACTAGTTATTTCAGCCAATAACCATTAAAGAGGGAAACATTTTTAGTCCACCACTTGTGTGTGATGACTTATGATCAAAAAATGAACTTAGCCATCCATATTTATATGGGAAATCCTGGTTAATTAATCCAAAAGTTTTTACTTTTCATTAAACAAAGCCTACATGTCAATTTTCTATTAAAATTCAAAATTAAATCAATTTTCAAAATTAAAACCCTAAAGAGGGTGATGTCATCCTTCCTAGGGTGACGTTAGGCATCCTCCATGAAACATTGAGGTCATATAACAAAACGTTGGGCATCCAAAATCCCTCCTCCATGCCACACGCGCAAAAAATGCAGCCCAACATCTCTCAATGTCAAACCCTAGCCTTGGGTGACATCATGGGGTTACCAGGGTGATGTCCAAGGTCTCCAAAGCCAACGTCTAGGTGGGGAAGGGTGCCGCCTCATTATCTAGGCCTGTTAGGGTGCCTCCAAAGGAAACATCCTCTTCCTTCACTCTGCAAACTGGTCATCACTGTCTTTCCCCAAGCCTAGGGTCTCTGCATCCATCCTTTGGATTAAGTCCTCATGAAGGTCTGAACTGATCATCTCCTCATGAATGCCTATCCACCGGGAAAAGTCTTGTAAAGACAAAAATTACTCCCTCAAGGGGTCCATGAGCCATAAGTATCATAGCAAGTAAATCACATATAATAATTAAATTACCCAAACATGTGCATCAAACCCCCCTTAACCCCAAACAAATGCTCAAAGATGTTATGCAATTTGACAAGTTATGTTTGGAGAGGGTCTTAGGGTGTCCTATTGGGCTAATCCCTCTTAAGTTTGGGGTGTTTCCTAGGTGGATTCTAGTCCAATTCATGCAAGTGTATGAGGCAATATGGGGTGCATGTGATAACAAGGAAATGTAGAGTCTTACCTATGGGTGACTTTGTGGAGGGTGAGCTGCACCTTATCATGGATGCAATTATTTCCTATCCCATTCATTTCAATTTATTCTTAACTTTCTTTCTTTTGATCTTTTCTCTTGTGATACAAGAGAATAGTTGAGGGCCATTGTCCTAGCTTGGTGACTAGAGGTGACAGTGTCATCCACAAATCAGTTCACAAAAATGAGAAGGTTAGCTCATGATGAGATCCCCTTTCTCTTGGCTACGCAACCAAGAGCCATTACCTTGGCTTGGTGACCAGATAGGTGGTAATGTCATACCACTACATGTCCATGGTCATAATAGGCCAATTCGTGATGAGACCTCCTATCCATCAACTAATACCTTGAGTGTTCAAGTTATCTTGTGGGTCCCCTTTTCTTACTGAGAATATATTCATTGCTTTCTCAAGGTTCCCTGGGCGAAGCATCTCGAAGGTTTAAAAATTGGCTTTTAACTCTTTCAAACTACTTTTACCCTCTGAGCCTTTAGCCCCTTCTTCCCACAAGGTAAAGTACAACCCTTCCTAGTGTAGCCAATCCCAATGCCTTAAATATGGGGAGATGGAAGGAATAAATATGGAAAGTGGTAAGTATGGAGGGAACATACGATGACTCTTCAAATATTCACCCAGTAGAAACCCATCCTAAAGGGAAATCAAGTTACTAGGGCATTGTGTCATCCTCCTAGGTTTAAACAAGTCAAAGAGAATAATTTCCAAGAAAATGTCATGAAATGAAGAAGGATTCAATAAAACATGTTCAAGTGATTCAAATATTAGAGTGATACATACCATGATACCTGGACTCATTACCTCATGGAGCAATATCAACTACCACTTCAGGACCATGCCAATGTGATGGATGTTGCTGCTGGTGATATATGGAATGCACTTGAAGAAAAGATGGGTCCTCTAGAGCTATGCTTATGTCATCCAACTCTCACCACTCCATGTCTGTAACCTATGGGACTTGAGACACAATCTCCTTAGTTATCCCTAGGCTAGGGGATAACATCTAGCTCCAACTCGAGGAAATTTTCTCTTCGTAGAGGGCATGAGAACCTCAACATCTTTGGTATGACCTGTGCTTGCTAAATCTCAACAAAATATATTAGTAACATCTAGGGTGGTGATATCACTCCTTGTTCATATATGATATAAAAATAGAAATAAAACAAATTCTAATCATGAGCATACATATATATATATATACAAATGAAACAAGACAATATGAAAAATGCAACAAAAACTATGCTAACATGATATGCAATGGTATGTACAATGGATGAAAATGCCTACCTACCTTTACTTACCTGTTGGTTGAATGCTATGTGTAGTCATATAACCAATGAAACCATCTTGACAATATCTCATAACACCTGCCTCTATGATTCATCATAAACCAAAACAATGACAAGTTAAGCACAAAAATAACATGAGTTAGAGCATGTATCATATCATAGGAAATCGTAAAGTCTAGTTCATGGATGTGGGAGGGAGGGAAAAAATTATGCCAAGTTACCCTTCTAGGAAAGTGCTCAATCCATATTAGAAAGGGATTGTGAAAAGTCAAGGAATCAAAAGACTAACTCAAAGAGTTTGAAGGCTGGCTACCTTGGACATGATCACATCCTGTGGTCTGAGAAGGGACTAGAAAGATCCTAGAGGATGATTGGAAAATTCTTAGGGGAGAGTTGAAATATTGAGATAATAAGCTTCTTCATAAGGCATTCAACCTACCCTTGAATTCTAAAAGAGGGCTTTGCCTTAGAGAAAACTTTGTACAAGAGAAATGTTCCCCAACTCTATCCTTAGTGACATAATAAGGTAAAGTAATTAGAGGGAGTTGGTCAATCTTGCCACAAATATCCTGCTTCAGGAAAGTAATGTCCTCACCCTTATCAAGATGCGAGCACAACGGTGGTTGATAATTTTATTCATAGAATAAATCCAAGTGCTCAAAGGAACACTCATCAAAATCCGCAAGGTATGATAAAAAATAGTTAGGATAACATTGCACTAGGTCATCCTTGGGTGTTTGGAAATTATATGTAACCATACCATAGCCTTGTTGCCACATGTCATAATTATTAGTAAACTCATACGATAGTTGTAAAGGAAACATTTGGAGATGTACTTCCATATCATAAATGGTATGTTTATTAGAACTAATCACATCCCATTTACGTCTTCCAACATGTATGAACACATCAATATTATCAATTACGTCACTACTTTTATCATAACATGAAGGATTTAATACATCCAAGGGATCCTCTAACACTTCTTCACCTTCCAAATAATAAAATAAGGCACCATCAAAATCTTGGAAAGAGAAATAACTTATCATATTCACTTCTTCTTGTGTAGGAGCGTCAAAGGCTTGGATGCCATCATCAAAGGGAGGAGTACACATTAACACATCATCATCATAATTGATATCTTCAGGCTCTCACTCTTCAACCAGGTCCTCATTATCTTCAGTAGAATCATGAGTAAATTCTTGCTCTTCCTCATAAGATTGGTAACCTCCTTCATAAATATTTTCTTTTGTATCGGAGGGTTCTTGGCATTGAGCATGGTATGCACCCCTAACACATTATACAATCTTAGTGGTGAATCCTTCGTCCTCTAGGGATATTTGAAGATTTTGAAGGGCATCCTCATAAGTCTGGCTCTATGGTTTTGCGAACTCAAGAACCTACTGACGAGATCTACGAAAGATGATATACCCTTTTCTTCACAACAATCCTTGATCCATTCTTGTACAAATGATGGAAAAAAAATTATGAATTTTTTTATCAAGACATCCTCCCCTTCAAATTATATTTCACTTATATACTTCAAGAATTCTACAATGTGAGTAATTGGGAGGCCTTTAAATATTGAACAATTTTTCAACCATTTTATATCAAAATAATGTGGGCATCCTTGAAAACTTTCAAAATCAATAGACAGATACACTTGCTCCTAGGGTGGCATGATCCCATATCTTGGAAATATAACAAAGTTGAGAGTAAGGTGGCGCCTTGGAAAATGTCAGTGGCGTCGACAAATAACCTCTTAAGGATTATCAAAGGGAGTGAGGGAATCACCCTCAGTGGAGTCGCCAGGTAAGCTCTGTAAGATGAAGGCTTTGAGATAAAGGATTATCGAAAAAGTTTTATTGAGGAATATTGAATCAGTGTTCCCCGAAAACGGTGCCAAAAATGTTATCGCACAATCTGTACTTGCCCAAATCCTAAAGGAAAGTAGGCCTATATTGGCATAAGATGGAGGTGGCCTTGTCACTGTCACACCAACATGGTAACTCTTTCTCTTTAGGAGGAGTATAAAACCTCAGTCCAAGGGAGACATCCTAGGACGTAGTTGGTTGATGAAGGGTAAAAAGACTAGGTAAAACCCACCCCTCTATCTAGGTCACTCAAGGAAAGAAGTCACTTGGTAAAGTTCAAAGGGGTAAAAGGAAATGGAAATGAATGGTACCTGCCCTTTACCAATGAAACATCAAACATTAGAAATAAAAATGATTTAAATAATTATGATTAGTGACTTCTTAGATGAATTATGTGCTACTAAAACAAGTTATATAAAACAAATATAAAATTATAGTAGAAACAATGTATCTGGAAATTGCAAGCTATGATGACAAAAATGATATAAATACTTTGCAATTTAATAGTACTATGTCACTTAAAATTTCAATATTAAAATAAGTCAATAAGTGACTTAAATGGACTTTCAAAAAAATTGTAACAACAATAAAATAAATAATGATGATAGCAGAAAAACCACTTCAGAAAAGAACTTAAGTTAGGAAATTAAACAACTATTTCAACACTTATTGATTATAGCTTGCCTAGTATAAGTGTTGGGTAGTCTTATGGGTAATTTAAGGGATGTTAGGGGTTGAAATAATGGTTGTAACAATATTTACAACAACAAAAACCTTCAGCAACTTCAGAATTTGCACTTAGAACAATAGCAAAGGGAAGACTAGAGCCTTGGGGTGATAGCGCCTAGGCTAGTGCAAATTTCAGGGTAAATTTTCTAGGTTAGTATACTTGTTAGGGCTGCAAAACAAGGATTATAGTAGAAAAATACTTTAAGTAATGACAACTGTAATAAATCCTTCAGAAATGTACTTTGAGGAGGTAGTTAAATGCACATTTTTAGCTTTGGTTGATTATACCTTGCCTTATACAAATTCTTGGATGAATTAAGAGGACATATAAGCTTGGATATGCTGCTAGTAAATGGCTGTAGCAATGATTATGCCAGCATCAATGTGGTTGTTAGTGTTTCTAAGCTAGATTAGTGTTAATGTTGGTTTATAAGAGTTTCAAGGAAGAGAGTTTGAAAGTTTGTTTTGACCTCATTCATCCACAAGAGCATAGAAATCAATTCCTTTAGGGGCTTATGGAGTCAATAACAAAAATTTTTTCACTTGGGAAATAAAACAATGATAATACTTGTCTAAGAAAAGAGGTAGATAAAAGAGGTGTTGGCACTTCAAGGCCTTAAGCATCTAAGTATTTAAGAGCATTTTTGCTAGAGAATAAGCAATTATAGGCCCCAGTGTACCTTACTTCCTTAGGCTTTTGAAAAATAATTGGTAATTAGAGTGAAGTTACTAGAGAGATAAAACTTTAGGGCTCTATTAATAACTTCTGAAACAATTTATAATTGGAAAATTCAAGCTACTAGAAAAGTTATAGGAAAAAAGAAGCACTTATGTTTCTCACCTAGGGTTTAAACAAGCAAGTTCATAATCTTTGACATGAACCAAGAAAATTTTACCACAAACATTCATTACATGAATAAAATGCATATTTTCTACTTAATTCACTAAGAATAATAAAGTCAAACCCTAGTTGAAGACCATTCCACAATGAAAAATGCCAAGATACACCATCATAAAGCTTCCCTAAGAGATGCACACTAGTTATTTCAACCAATAACCCTTAAAGAGGGAGAAAATTTTAGTCCACCACTTGTCTGTGATGACTTATGAATGAAAAATGAACTTAGACAACCATATTTATATGGGAAATCCTGGCTAATTAATCCAAAAGTTGTGTCTTTTCATAAAACAGAGCCTACATGTCAATTTTCTCTTAAAATTCAAAATTAAATCAATTTTCAAAATTAAAACCCTAAAGAGGGTGAAGTCATCCTTCCTAGGGTAACATTATGCCTCCTCCATGAGATGTTGAGGTCATATAACAAAACGTTGGGCCTTCAAAGGCCCTCCTCCATGCCACACCTGCCAAAACTAGAGCCCAACATCTCTTAATGTCAATTTAACCCTAGCCCTGGGTGACGTCATGAGGATACTAGGGTGACATCCAAGGTTTCCAAAGCCAATGTATAGATGGGGAAGGGTGGCCCCTCATTATCTAGGCCTGACAAGGTGCCACCAAAGGAAACACCCTCTTCCTTCACTATGCAAACTGATCATTGTTGAGGAAAAGGTATATAACACCTTACTCAATCATTTTCAGATCTTGCCTGGCTAGGACAAGATAGTTGGGAATGTCACCTGAGGTTTATAGACTCAAAAAATTCACTCAATCCATAAGTATTAATTACAAGGATTAAGGCTGGTTTTATGATTTGTATATGTTGCAACAAAGCTACAAGAATGTATACAACTTTTACAATAAAGTAAACATTGAGACCAAAAGAGAAAGGAGGAACCAAGTCATGAAACACATGTATGAGACAGGACAATAATATGATTTATTTCATTATGAGATACAAAAGTGTATTTCTCTTTACAAACCCCTACGAGGGTATGGACCAAAGTCATATTTAGAGATCTCCGATGGGCACCATACAAAAAGACTTCGATAGATAAATAAAGATGAAATTAATGATTTGGATCCAAAAAAATGCTACTATTTGACTCTGCAAGATATCCTTTATCAGCCATGAAAACTAATTCACAAACATAGAAGAATACACAAACTATCAAGGATGAATCAAACACCTTTAAAACAAGCTACTGAAAAGTATGATTCATTTTTGAACCTTGCTGGCTTCAATAAGACCCTATTGTCAACAAGAGGATTAGGCTTTCAAGTAAACTCAGAAATGAATGAAAACTGAAGCTATCTCACTAACTGAAGAGAAAACCTTAGTCTTGTCTTTCTCCTTCTATTCCCCCTTGTCTCCTCCTCTCATTGAACCTTTATTCTTTCTCAATAAGTTGAGGTAGTTCAACTACTTCCTTTAGTTAAGTCAAATTAACTTAACAAATTAGTTTAGGGAGAAATAATTAATAATAATATATAAATAAGGGACTAGTTAATAATTACTAAATAGATGGGACCCCCTTGTGACTCCCATCATTCGTTTTCCAATCATAAAATATAAAATACAAAATTTATCATTTGGATCATATAACACCCTTGTAGCTCCCATTGATATCCTTTGAATCAAATATTTAAATATCAACAAAATTTAAGGACATATCCCAAAAAAACAATGAATCCATTTTATCCACAAAAATATCTAAAATAAAGCTTGCTGTCCCAAAAAGTTGAAAATTATTAAATACTATCTTCATCACTGAAAATCATAAAAAACTTTTAAAATCCATATTTGCTGCTTTGTGTGGCATATTTCCTCTTCTCACTACTGTCTCCAACTGACTTTTCTTGAGTATCCCTTGGTTGGTTAGACCCTTGGGGCTATATGAAGTTGATCACATGGGAGAAATCATATTTCAGGTGGAGACTTGAAGACACAGACTTAGAAGATTCTGTGGATGGACTAGAGGGGGAGGCCACTTCTTTTCCTTTGTCTTTCACATGTTGTGGGATATCAGTTTTTAACCTTTTGCTGGCATGCGAGGATTGTACTAGCGAAATAATAGGAGAAATTTGAACATTGGGATTAACTGGTGGTGGTAAATCTAAGGACACAATGGGCCAACCTCACTGGTGAGATACAGGCTAGTGGACAATTTATTTCCAACCATCATTAGCGAGCACTTTGGGCTACATTGACACATGTGGAGGAACAAGAATCCTGGGAAAATACTAAGGAGGTTGAAATGGGGGTCTATCATGTCGGGGATGCAATATAACATGACTGACCAAATTGAAAAACCCAGCTTGAAACAACCGATTTAACTCTTTTGGATCAACATCAAAGTTAGTAGAAAACCGGGGCCTTCTATAGCCTCGCTGCCAGTTACCTCTGCCTCTATTATTTCGGCCATTACTTGCCCTGCTGAAAAAGCTCATCTTGTAGCAATATTTAACCAATCATGGAAATTTCTTAATAACCCATACATGAAACTCTACTTAAATACATCAAGATTTGGCTCTACTATTTACTACATGACGCATGCAATCCATTCATAAAAAAAAACATTTATTAATTTCCACACGAACATGGAATTGATAGGGTCATTGGGAGTATGGAGGGATTGTACTTAGTGTAAAATGATATAATGGAAGGGAAATATTCATGAATATTGTTCAATAAATTAATAAAACAATCAAACTTTTATTCTGATCATCACATTGTAAGAGGAAAGCAGAAACTACTTCCTCAGTGGCATTAGTGTATATGGTAAAATATTTCTCAAAGTCCAGTTTCGCCAGAACCGGTGCGGAACTGATTTCATTCTTAATCCTTACGAAATAATTTTTGGCATCATCTGTCCAAGAAAAGGAACGATCTTGCTTTAGAAGATTATGAATCGGTTTAACCATTAAAGCGAAATCAAGAATAAACCTATGGAAAAAGTTGATAATACCCATAAAGGATTGAACCTCCTTTTTGGAAGTGGGGGAACGAAGGTTTAGGATAGAAAAAATACTTTAGGGATCTATGCTTATTCCTTAATCAGAAACGATATGTCCAAGGATCTTTTTCTTGGTGATGCCAAAAATAGATTTAGAAGAATTTAAGAAAATGCCGATTTTTTTACATTGCATGAGAACTTTCCTGAGATGACCAAAGTGATCCAATGGATTCTTTGAATAGACAATCAAATCATCAAGCTATACTTGGATAATTTTACAGATCAGATCGTCAAAATCTATTTACATAACTCTTTGGAAGGTGTCACCTGCATTAGATAAGCCAAAAGGCATGCGTTCATAAGCAAATGTGCCCCAACGTGTAGTAAAGGTGGTTTTGTATCTATCCGTCCTTTTTACCTTGATTTGATTATATCTAGAGAAACCATCAAGTAAGGACATCATTTGTGACCCGACGACTTGTTGTAAAATCATTTCCATATTAGGGAGAGGAAACTGATCTTTTACACTAGCTCTATTCAATGTGAAAAAATCAATGCATAATCCAGTCAGACCAATTGTTTTCCTAACAGGAACCAAATTTGAAACCCACTCAAAATACTTAACTGGAAAGATTATACCAACTTTCAAATTTTTTTCCAACTCCTTTCTATTAGTAGCTTCAAGTGCGGGGTTAATGGGTCTTTGTTTTTGCCTAACTAGTTTTATCCCTTCCTTGATAGGAATGGCATGTTGTATGAGAGCAGGATCAAAGCCATGAATATCCTCGTATGACCATGCAAAAACATCTTGAAATTCACGTAATAGTTTTGTAAATTTCGCCTTTTCTTCATCGAAACATTGTGCACCTAGTTTAACCATATTTGGAGATTCAGAGGTCCCAAGGTTCAAGGAAATGGTATAACCCACTTTCCTTTTCAACTCCTCCTCCTTATGTGTTTCTTTGTTTCTCACATCACTCGACAAAAATGAACTCTCAAGAGGAGTCAAGCCTTTTGGAAATTTGTCATCTTCCATAGATATGATTTCCTTAGGATTAAATAGTTCATTTTGTATGAAAACAAACATGCCTTCATCATTAGGGAAATCCTGCCATGATTCTACATTATTTGGAATGTAAGGACGATATAAAGGTTTAAAAGTACAATTAGGCCTTTGAGGTAGAAGTTTCCGAGTAGGGGATGCTGCAAATACAACTAACCTATCAACCATCGAATTAAGTTCTCTCTTAACATGAGTGTTGTTAAATGATAACAGGTTCAAGATAAGCACCCCAAACAACTTGGGTATAGATTTTCATCAACTTATTGCTAGGAGAATATATTTTATGCACAAGGCTCACAACAAGTTCAGAATCAACAAAAACTGTATGGTGCCGCAACCAAGGTTATAATATTTTTTGATGCCTAGTAGTAAGGCATCAAACTCAGTGATCTTTGATGGGAAACATACAAAAAGACTCCGATAGATAAATTAAACTGAAATCAATGATATGGATCAACTTGCCACAAAATTTCTTCCATTTGAATCTACAAGATATCTTTTATCATCCATGAAAATTAATTCACAAACATAAAAGAACACACAAACTATCAAGGAAGAATCAAACACCTTTAAAACAAGTTGTTGAAAAGTATGATTCGGTTTTGAAACTTGTTGCCTTCAATAATACCTTGTTGTCAACAAGAGGATTAGGCTTTCAAGTAAACTGAGAAATGAATGAAAACTGAAGCTATCTCACTAACTGAAGAGCAAACCTTAGTCTTGTCTTTCTCCTTTTATTCCCCCTTGTCTCCTCCTCTCATTGAAACTTTATTCTTTATCAATAAGTTGAGGTAGTTCAACTACTTCCTTTAGTTAAGTCAACTTAACTTAACTAATTAGTTTAGGGAGAAATAAATAATAATAATGTATAAATAAGGGTCTAGTTAATAATTACTAAATAGGTGGGACCCCCTTGTGACTCCCATCATTCTTTTTCCAATCATAAAATAAAAAATAAAAAATATATCATTTGGATCATATCACACCCTTGTAGCTCCCATTGATATCCTTTGAATCAAATATTTGAATATCAACAAAATTTAAGGACATATCCCCAAAAAAATAAAGCTCGTCATCAATGAAAATCATAAAAAACTTTTAAAATCCATATTTGCTACTTTGCGAGGCATATTTCCTCTTCTCACTGCTGTCTCCTACTGAATTTTCTTGAGTAGCCCTTGGTTGGTTAGACCCTTGGGGATATATGGCATTGTTCACATGGGAGAAGTCATATTTTAGGAGGAGACATGAATACATAGACTTAGAAGATTTTGTGGATGGACTAGAGGGGGAGGCTGCTTCTTTTCCTTTGTCTTGCATAGGTTGCGGGATATCAATTTTTAACCCTTTTATGGCGTGAAAGGATTGTACTAGAGAAACAAAAAGAGAAATTTGAACATTGGGATTAACTGGTGGTGGTAAAGGTAAGGACACAATTGGCCAACCTCGGTTGTGAGAGACATGCTGGTGGACAATTTCTTGCCAATCTTCATTAGCGAGGACTTTTGGCTGCATTGACACATGTGGAGGAATAAGAATCCCAGGGAAATACCGAGGAGGTTGAAATGGGGGTTTGTCAGGCCAGGGATGAAATATACCATGACCAACCAAATTGAAAGAACCATCTTGAAACATATGGTTTAACTCTTGTGGATCATCATCAAAGTGAATAGAAAACTAAGGCCTTCTATGGCTTCACTGCCAATTACCTCTGCCTCTATTACTTCGTCCATTATTGCCCCTGTTGAAAAAACTCATCCTGTAGCAATATTCAACCAGTCAAGAAAAGTTATTAATAACCCATACATGAAACTCTACTTAAATAAATCAAGAGTTGGCTCTATTATTTACTACATGACGCATGCAATCCATCCATAAAAAAACATTTATTAATTGCCACACAAACATGGAATTGATAGGGTCATTGGGAGTATGGAGGGCTTGTACTTAGCATAAAATGATATAATGGAAGGGAAATATTCATGAATATTGTTTAAGCAATTAATAAAACAATCAAATTGTGTATACAACTAGTTCCAAAATATCAATCATCAATTAACTTCCACATCATTTCTTTCATTTCCTCACAAACTTTTCCCTTTAAAAAAAGAGAATAACAACATAACAAGGAGTGAAAAATGTAATTGGGATAATGAGGGGAGTTTATTTTGCGTAAAATGGTATAATGGAAGGGACTCTCGTGGATACTATTCTATCATATATCAAACAATTCCATTTTCAACATAAAAATTTAAACTTCTTCATTGTTTCAAAATTGAACTTCAACACTCTGTTTCCAAAATTCCAAAACTGATATTTCACTTCTAGGGTGTTCATTTGCATCTATAAGTTTCATTGCACATGAATTATCTCATAATCTTTTTCCCAATAAACATTCAAAAATAATAACATAGCTTGCGTGCAATAGGGTCAAGGAGACACAATGCCACAATAATCAAAATAAACACAACCAACAATCGAGGAATGGACAAACTATGGTTCACGATATCAACACCAGTACATTAAAATCACTACAGGGTTCCACTAAATGGCCACAAAAGGGATCCCTATGCATAACACAATTCAAAATTGAGACTTCAAATAATAATGTTTCCAAAATTCCCTTTCTTCATAGTCTGAAAGACTCATTCAATGCATATATAAGTCATACAGAGAGGTATTCCTTTCATACAAAATGGGACACAAAGTAGGTCATAACCATTAAATTATGATTGTGCAATGTTGTCATCACCCCAATATCTCCGCAGGACATACTTTATTACAAGACAAATGAGTGGGATTAACATTCTATCCATTTTGTACAACAAATAATCCATTAAACCTGTGACCAAAAGGAGCACGAACAATGCCTCTTATTAGTTCTAGGTTGGATATATTTTATGACAATATCCAATGCACAGGGTTTGATACACAACAATGGATAGTAAGATGGTAGAAGAAAGTGGGCTAACAAACTGAGGGTTTGGACAGAAGGAGCACAAAAGGTCTAATCCTTCAAAAAATTCCACATTAATACTCACAGAGTAGTGACCAAGGCGTGAACACAATAGCCACAAAAAACACAAATTTAAAAGATAGGCAGAGTGTCCAAATAACCCACAGTTAATAAGCAGGGATAACTATTTCGAACAGGGAAGAAAAAAAAAGCAAGGAACCAGAGGCAAGACATGCCTGGGAGTTTCCCAACGATATTATTTTCCATAACAAAAATTCGAACAAATATACACAAAAAAAGACACCATGCCTCTTTTCAATTCCATGGTTCAAATACAACCACCATAGGAAACCAAAACCTTGCAAATGACCAATACACAGTCCGAACTCATTCATATAATATCTTTGGAAATGCACAGACCGTGAGCAAACAAGAGCCAACTATTGAATTAAAGAGTAGAACAAATGGTCATGGATGGAAAAGAAAGAAAACCCATACATGTGTAAAATTGCTAAGGAGAAGCGACCAACTTGTATACCTTCTCCATGGCTGAGCAAAGCAGATCAACAAAAACCAACAAGAGAAAATGAAAAATGACTAGGGTGGCGGGATCGAGGTGAGTAGAGTGACCTGAATTTACTGCATGTTGCTTCTACATTCACATTTTCATTCATGGCCAGTACGAGCAGACCCACTATTCAACTCATCAACCATTAACATCCAAATCAACTTAATAAAAGCCATCTATACCATAGTTTTCCAATGTTCCAATTTTGCAAATGCGCCAACCCTTGCCATTATTCCCATTTCACATATAACAAAACTTTTCTAGGGATACCAAATCACAACCAAACTTACAATTAAACCAATGTGTGCAACACTTGTAGCAAGGGTCAAGGTGATCACCAAGCTATACAACATATAAAATATAAAAATTGAATCTGGAGTGTAGATTCCTCATTCATTTAAAGGAAACATAGTCATACTTTGTGAAGGATAATTAAGACAACATCATTTCTTGTTTATTCACCCTGCCCATATCATCCTGTAATAATTATTTTGACAATGATTTAAAGAAAATAAACTATAGAGTTTGTGTCAAAACCAAGGCATAAGCACATGAAATGTAAGTGCTTCTTCTTCGTCTTAGTCACATAAGTCACACAAGGGGTCCCACGTATTAGTATATTATTAAATATAATTAAATAATAAGGCGTTACAACCATTTGCAAGAAGGTACCCCATGCTGCGCTTTTGAGCGTCAACAAACTGGAGACTCCACAAACAAATTTGTTTCCAACGGATTAAGAACTCATAATGTCCGGTTTCGCAGATCGGTGGACATAGATCAAAGAATTATTGACCAGAATGATTATGAAACAAGGGGAAAAATATGGTTTAAGGTAAATAATGAGACGATATTTTGGGAATAACTCATGGAAAGTGGTACGTATGAGGGGGTTTTGTCCTGTATGCATAACATTCGATCGGTCACAGTAAAAGTGTGTCTTTGTTTTAAGGATATTTTTTCTGATATGCTCTTTTGAATATCAGGATGGAGGGAAGAAAGGGATAGTAAAAAATAGGGAGGAAAATCAAATCATCTATCTAACAACAGTACTGGAAGAAAAAAACAATTTCAATGATGTCTAAAAGGAGGACATTGTGACAGTTGTGTAACTTTATTGTTATTGATCAACAATACTTAAAGAATGACATTGTTGTGGAAAAATTGATCCAAAACTTATTTCTGATAAACATAAAACAACATAAAATGAAACAACATAAATTGAACAATCAATTAAACAAAGAAAAATAAAACAACGAAACAAAAATATATATATAATAATGATTCCACATGGCATTTATCAATCATGCTGGTTCCACATAATGTTTCAAGTGGGAACCATTGGTACTATAGGAAAAAAATCACTCTTCCAAATCCTTTAAAAGATAAGAGTTTGCGCCTAGGACAAAAGCGATTTTGAAAGGACCTAGCCATAATTCCTGAAACTTCGAATGTCTTCCTCTTTCAGCTTGGGTTGATTCCCAAAGAAATACTTTCTCATTTACTTTAAATTTGATAGCTTTTGCGCATTTGTTAAAATATTTCTTCACAGTTTGTTGTCTTCTCTTTATGTTTTCCAAGGAAAACATTATTTGTTTTTCTAAGGTTAATAGTGCATTTATCCTTTGAGGGACATTGGAAGAATTTAATTCTTCAATCTATAGCATCAGTCGTAGGGAGGAGAGTTCCAACTCAGTAGGTAGAATAGCCTCTTGACCATAAACAAGCTGGAAGGGAGTGAAACATGTGCTTACCTTGGTGGTACTGTGATCTTCCCAAAGGGTGTAAGTGAGGAGGGTGTGCCATTGACGAGGCTTATCTTCAATGAACCTCTTTATGATCCTAACCATATTTTTGTTAGTAGACTCGACTTGCCCATTTCCTTGAGGGTAATAAGATGATGAAGTGAAATGTTTGACTCCCATCTTAGCTAGAAATTGGGTCAATTTTGCGGAAATGAAAGCAGGACCATTGTTTGTAATAATCTCTAAACGAATTCCAAATCTGGAGAAGATATTAGTTTCCAGGAAAGAAATTACTTGTTCGACCTGTGAGTGTCTAAGAGGGACAACTTCAGTCCACTTAGTGAAATAATCAGTGGCTATGAAAATGAAAACCTGTCCCGTGGAAGACGAAGGATTGATAGGACCAATAAAGTCTAGGCCCCATTTAGAAAAAAAGAAAATTAGGGAGAACGGGTTGCAAAGGCATAGCAGAAATATGCTCTTTCCCAACCAATGTTTTGCACTTGTCACAAGATCTTGAGAATTTATAAGAATCTCAAAAAATTGAAGGACAATAATAACCATTGCTAATGATTTTAAAAGCAATATATTTAGCAGAAAAGTGGCCACCAACGTGCATAACAGAATTTGAAGATCCATGAGTTTCCTATAACAATTTCTCTGCTTCCTCATTATTCACACATCAAAGTAATATACCATCATCAGACCTCCTGAAAAAAAGTCTCCTAAAATAATATACCTGGAAGATTCAAGACAGATCCTTCTCCTTTGATGAGGATCTAAGTCATCTAGGCATTTATGATATTGCAAGTAATACACTATATTTTTATACTAGGGGTGTTCAACAATAGAAAGGGTTTGAATATCAATATAAAAAATGTTGAAAGAGGATTATCTTGATCGCCAATTTCTTCACTTGCTTCAACATGTTGAGCTAAGTGAAGGGATAAGTCTCATCCCTTAATTTTTTTCGAAGTCATGATGGTTAAGTCATGCTCCTGTCTTTTGGAAATCCAATGTGCAAGCTTCCCTGAATAATAATTTTGTGAAAGCATAAACTTGACAATAGGAAAAGGGAATTTTACCTGCGTGTGTTTGCCTAGGATAAAGTGGCGAAATTTCTCTACAGCTTTAACAAGAGAAAAGGCATGCTTCTCAATATAAGAGTACTTGAATTCATCATCTGATAAACTTTGGCTCACGTAAGCTACACGTTTCTCATTATTCTGATCATCATATTGTAAGAGGATAGCATAAATTGCTTCCTCAGTGGCATTAGTGTATATGGTAAAATATTTCTCAAAGTATGGTTTCGACAGAACCAATGCGGAACTAATTGCCTTCTTAATCCCTACGAAATATTTTTCGACATTATCTATCCTAGAAAAAGAGCGATCTTTATTTAGAAGATTATGAATCAGTTTAACCATTAAAGCGAAATCATGAACAAACCTACAAACAAAGTTGATAATACCCATAAAGTCTTGAACCTCCTTTTTGGAAGTGGGGGAAGGAATATTCAGGATAGCAACAATCCTTTCGGGATATATTCTTATTCCTGAATCATAAATGATATGTCCAAGGAGATTTCCCTTGGTGACGCCAAAAATAAATTTAGAAGGATTTAAGGAAATGCTGGATTTTTTACATTGCATGAGAACTTTCCTGAGATGACCAAAGTGATCCAATCGATTCTTTGAATAGACAATCAAATCACCAAGATATACTTGGATAATTTTACCGATCAGATCATCAAAATCTATTTGCATAGCTCTCTGGAAGGTGGCACCTGCATTAGATAAGCCAAAAGGCATGCATTCATAAGAAAATGTGCCCCAATGTGTAGTAAAGGTGGTTTTGTATCTATCAGTCCTTTTTACCTTGATTTGATTATATCCAGAGAAACCATCAAGTAAGGACATCATTTGTGACTCCACAAACTGTTGCAAAATCATTTCCATATTAGGGAGAGGATAATGATATTTTATGCTAACTCTATTTAATGCACAGAAATCAATGCATAATCAAATATGACCAATTGTTTTCCTAAAAAGAACCAAATTTGAAACCCACTCAGAATACTTAACTGGAAAGATTATACTAGCTTTCAAAAAAATTTCCAACCTCTTTCTAATAGTAGCTTCAAGTGTGGGGTTAATGGGTCTTTATTTTTTCCTAATTGGTTTTATCCCTTCCTTGATAGGAATGACATGTTGTATGAGAGCAGGATCAAAACCACGAAGATCCTTGTATGGCCATGCAAAAACATCTTGAAATTCACGTAATAGTTCAGTGAATTTCTCGTTTTCTTCGTCGGAACATTGGGCACCTAGTTTAACCATCTTTGGAGATTCATAGGTCCCAAGGTTCAAGGAAATGGTATCACCCAATTTCCTTTTCGACTCCTTCTCCTTACGTGTTTCTTTGTTGCTCACATCACTTAATGAAAATGAACTCTCAAGAGGAGTCAAGCCTTTTGGAAATTTTTCATCTTCCATAGATATCATTTCCTTAGGCTTAAATGATTCATTTTGTATGAACGCACAAATGCCTTCATCATTAGGGAAAACCTGCCATGATTCTACATTTTCTGGAATGTGAGGACGGTATAAAGATTGAAAAGTACAATAAAGCCTTTGAGGTAGAAGTTTTCGAGTAGGGGATGCCGCAAATAAAACTAACCTATCGGCCATCGAATTAAGTTCTCTCTTAACATGAGTGTTGTTAAATGATAAGAGGTTCAATATAAGCACCCAAACGACTTGGGTATAGTGTTTCATCAACTTATTGCTAGTAGAATATATTTTACGCACAAGGTTCACAACAAGTTCAGAATCACCAAAAACTATAAGGTGGCCGTAACCAAGGTTATAAGCATTTTCGATTCCTAACAATAAGGCTTCAAACTCAGTGACATTGTTCGTGCATGCAAAATCTAACCTATAAGAAAACTTGTGGATTTTACCTATATGTGAGTACAAGATAATGCTAGCTCCATTACCTTTGTTTAAGCATGAGCCATCGAAATGCATGTGCCACATACCGTCTTCTAAATCAACGTGTTCTAAAGTAGTGTCACCCTCATAAAAAAAGATAGAGTACACCCCTAAGTCTTCCTCGAGATAGTTTACATTTGGTTGAGGAATTCTCTCTATGTATGGTGAAATTCTTCCTTCTCTTAGGACTATAATATTCTTTCCATTTTGGGGAACAGATAAGTGTATTCCATCAAGCAAAAGATATCCACTTGTTAGGGCTTGCCAGTCTCTTCCTAAGATAATACATAGTTTCTTACCAACATGTCAATTACTTGGATGCTAAGCGTTGTCCTTATTTCGAGATGTGCATACAAAACTAAAGTTACATCTTTGATTTCACCTATTGTTGACTGTTGCAGACTGTTTTAGGAGATCATGCTTCTATAATTTTCATTATGCACATGATAAACCTAGCTCTTCCATGATGATTTTTGACATTATGCTTGGGCCCAAACCGCCATCAATTAGGCAAAAATGGGATATCTTATCCATAATTTTTACAGAAATGAAAAATGGAGGGTTTTTTACAGGGTGTCTAAAATTATTTACACCTATCTTATTTACAGTGGGATCCTCTTCTTTTGTTCCTTCACAAAGATTGGCTATGGTGGAATCTTTTCCTTCCATAAAATTCCTGATATTCTTTTGTTGTTCAGGGACGACAACCATGTCCAAAAGAGTAGCATTGGCCTTGATATTAGCCAGTTGGTTGAGGATGTTATACTTGGAAGAGGGAAGAGGGGAAGTAACTCCTTGAATTTCAGGAATTTTGACAGTTTGTACATTAGTTCCTTGTGAACATGAGGATGGGGTGGAAGAATTACGAGGAGGATCGTATTTCCCTTTAGGAGAATTAGATTTGTTCCTAGTATTTATGATCATAACATCTTCCGGTTCTTCCCAATCTAGAACATTGATAGTGGTTTCAGGCTTCTTTCCAAAGATTTTATCTTTGGGACTCTTCTTAACTTCACAAGTACTGTATTCAAGATTTCCTTTGCATAAGTTACACCAATTGCGAGACATAATGGCCTTGGGATGATTTTTTTTTTCATTTGTATTCCTAAAAGGCACTGCAGATGAAGAAAATTCATAGGCTATCATTCAGTTGTTCATATCTTGTACAAGTTGTATAAGGGCAGGCATATCTGTTTGTTTGACTAGGTCTCCTTTAGGGAGATCTTTTCTTTCAAGTTGCTCTTCATACTCTAAGAAAGTGTGGAGAGCGGAGCCAAGATTTTCGATAGCCTTTTCTTTGAGCCTATGACAATAAAGAAAGGGAAGAACTTTATAGTAATGCATGAAAGTGGCTTGGTTTTGGGGGCAGATTAGTTCATGAATTTGATTGTACAATTTGATGAAGAGGAGGTTAAAGGACTTAATAGTCTCACCATCTTTGTAAGAAATATTGTTATATTCCCTTAACTGATCGGTCAGGCTCTTGGATTGTCCATAAGAGACTTTAACCAATAAACTAACTCTTCCCAAGTGGAAAGGATCTTTGGAGGGAGATCAAAGAAATCAACTTCTTCTTTCCCTTCAAGGGAGTTGAAAAATAAGCGCATGCATGTATCATTATTGTTAGCCCCGATATTATGACAAGCATTAGAAAATGCCACTAGGTGTTCATTTGTAGAAACAATATTATTACCCGAGAACTTAGGAAGATCCTCCTTGAACTTGGGTAATGGACAAGTAGCAAGTGATAGATTCAAGGGAGAATATACATGCCATGGGGTGGTCGTAGCATCTTCCACAAACCAAAAAATCCCATACTTCTTTATAACTTTAGAGGGGTTGGTATTCGATTGTATACAAACTTGATGACTATATAAACTACCAATTACCGATGAGGCCGAAGGTTGGGATGATGAAGCACCTCGAGCACCACTAACACCACATGTGGATGCCATTTTGAAAGTGATGGGTAAGGGTGAAAAGGGTGAGCTAGAAGAATTAGACAAAGTCCTCCTTAGAGTGCTTTCTTGGGTCAACAAAATGGATTTCATCCTTCCTATTTCAATGATAGGAGTATCTTCAAGGGAAAATCCTCTTCTTATTCTAGAAATGCGAGGATTTGGGAACATGAAAACGAAGACCAAAGACTTAGGAAAAAGGAGGTTACTGCTGATTTCTAGGCTGCCTTTGCCTAGATTTCCAATACTCACGGATACTTATATCTTATTCAACTCCTTCCCAAGAGCGTCCAAGCTCGGCTCGGGTACTAGAAGTTTCTAGGATAGTATTGAATAAGGTCAAGGAAATGCTAGTATGGTATTTAAGATTGTTTTCAATATTAGGTTGCCTTGTAGAAGGTACTATCATATGAAAAATAAATCAAAGAGTGATAAAAAAAAAACAAAAAGATTCAAAGATAATTGTGAATACAATCAACCAGAGAGATATGTAAGATCTCCCCAGTATGGTCGGCAAATAAATTTTGAGGAAAAGGTATGGAACACCTTGTTCAATAATTATCATATCTTGCTTGGCTAGGACAAGATAGTTGAGCATGTCACCCGGGGTTTATAGCGTCAAAACATTCACTCAAACCACAAGTATTAATTATAAGGATTAAGGTTGGTTTTATGATTTGTATATGTTGCAATGTAAAAATAAAATTTATACAAAGCTACAAGAATGCATACATCTTTTACAATAAAGTAAACATGGAGAACAAAAGTGAAAGGAGGAACCAAGTCATGAAACATATGTATGAGACAGGACACTAATATGATTTATTTCATTCTGAGAAACAAACGTGTATTTCTGTTTGCAAACCCTTGTGAAGGTATGTACCAAAGTCATATTTAGAGATCTCCGATGGGAACCATACAAAAAGACTCTGACTGATAAATAAAACTAAAATTAATGATCTAGATCAACTTGCCACAAAATTTCTTCCATTTGACTCTGCAAGATATCCTTTATCAGTCATGAAAATTAATTCACACACAAACAATAATACACATACTATCAAGGATGAATCAAACACCTTTAAAACAAGTTGCTGAAAAGTATGATTCAATTTTGAACCTTGCTTCCTTTAATAAGAACCTGCTATCAACAAGAGTATTAGGTTTTCAAGTAAACTTAGAAATGAATGAAAACTAAATCTATCTCACTAACTTAAGAGAAAACCTTAGTCTTGTCTTTCTCCTTATATTCCCCCTTGTCTCATCTCATTGAACCTTTATTCTTTCTCAATAAGTTGAGGTAGTTCAACTACTTCCTTTAGTTAAGTCAAATTAACTTAACTAATTAGTTTAGGGAGAAATAATTAATAACAATATATAAATAAGGGTCTAGTTAATAATTACTAAATAGGCGGGACCCCCTTGTGACTCCCATCATTCTTTTTCCATTCATCAAATATAAAATAATATTTTTATCATTTGGATCATATAAAACCCTTGTAGTTGCCATTGAGATCCTTTGAATCGAATATTTAAATATTAGCAAAATTTAAGGACATATCCCAAAAAAACAATAAAACCATTTTATCCACAAAAATATACAAAATAAAGCTTGTTGTCCCCAAAAGTCGAAAATTATTAAATACTCTCTTCATCACTAAAAAACATAAAAAACTTTTAAATTTGATATTTGCTACTTTGCGAGGCATATTTCCTCTTCTCACTGATGTCTCCAACTGACTTTTCTTGAGTAGCTCTTGGTTGGTTAAACCCTTGGGGATATATGGTGCTGATCACATGGGAGAAATCATATTTCCGGTGGAGATGTGAAGACACATACTTAGAATATTTTGTGGATGGACTAGAGGGGGAGACCGCTTCTTTTCCTTTGTCTTGCACAAGTTGTGGGATATCAACTTTTAACCTTTTGCTGGCATGCGAGGATTGTATTGGAAACAAAACAGGAGAAATTTGAACATTAGGATTAATTGGTGGTGGTAAAGATAAGGACACAATGGGACAACCTCGGTGGTAAGATACAGGCTGGTGGAAATTTTCTTTCTAACTGTCATTAGCGAGGACTTCAGGCTGTATTCACACATGTGGAGGAACAAGAATCCCGGGAAAATTTTGTGGAGGTTGAAATGGGGGTCTGCCAGGTCAGGGATGCAATATACCATGGCCAACCAAATTGAAAAATCCATCTTGAAACAATTGATTTAACTCTTGTGGATAAACATCAAAGTGAATAGAAAACCAAGTCCTTATATGGCCTCACTACCAGTTACCTTTGCCTCTATTTTTTCAGCCATTACTGCCCTTGCTGAAAAAACTCATCCTGTAGCAATATTTAACCAGCCATGAAAATTTCTTAATAACCCATACATGAAACTCTACTTAAATAAATCAAGAGTTGGATCTATTATTTACTACATGACGCATGCAATCCATCCATAAAAAAAACATTTATTAATTGCCACACGAACATGGAATTGATGGGGTCATTGGGAGTATGGAGGGCTTGTACTTAGCGTAAAATGATATAATGGAAGGGAAATATTCATGAATACAGTTCAATCAATTAATAAAACAATCAAATTATGTATACAACTAGCTCCCAAAATATCAATCATCAATTAACTTCCACATCATTTATGTAATTTCCTCACAGACTTTTCCCTTTTTTTTAAAAGTGTAACAACAGAACATGGAGTGAAAAATGTAATTTGGATAATGAGGGGAGTGTATTTTGCGTAAAATGGTATAATGGAAGGGAATCTCATGGACACTGTTCTATCATATATCAAACAATGCCATTTTCAACATCCAAATTTAAACTTCTTCATTGTTTCAAAATTGAACTTCAACACTCTGTTTCCAAAATTCCAGAACTAATATTTCACTTCCAGGGTGTTCATTTGCATATAGAAGTTGCATTTCACATGAATTATTTCATAATATTTTTCCCAATAAACATTCAACAGTAATAACATAGATTGCGCACAACAAGGTAGAGGAGACACAATGCCACAATAATCAAAATAAACACAACCAACAGTCGAGGAATGGACAGACTGTGGTTCATGATATCAACACCAGTACATTAAAATCACTATAGGGTTCCACGAAATGGCCACAAAAGGGATCCCTGTGCATAATACAATTCCAAATTGATATTTCAAATAACAACGTTTCCAAAATTCCCTTTCTTCATGGTTCACAATACTCATTCAACGCATATATAATTCATACACAGAGGTATTCCTTTCATACAAAATGAGACACACAGTAGGTCGTAACCATTAAATAATGATTTTGCAATGTTTTCATCACCCCAATATCTCCACATGACAAACTATATTACCAGACAAATGAGTGGGCTTAACATTCTATCCATTTTGTACAACAAATAATCCACTGAACCCGTGACCAAAAGGAGCACGTAAAATGCATCTTCTTAGTTATGGGTTGGCTATATTTTATGATAATTTCCAATGCACAGGGTTCCATATGCAAAAATAGACAGTAAGATGGTAGAAGAAAGTAGGATAAAAAACTGAGGGTTTGGCCAGAAGGAGCACAAAAGGTTTAATCCTTCACAAAATTCCACATTAATACTCATGAAGTAGTGACCAAGCAATAGCCACGAAAACAACAAATTTAAAAGATAGTCAGAGGGTCCAAATAAACCATAGGTAAGAAAT
Source organism: Picea engelmannii (assembly GCA_009831015.1). Lineage (NCBI taxonomy): Eukaryota > Viridiplantae > Streptophyta > Pinopsida > Pinales > Pinaceae > Picea > Picea engelmannii. The sequence goes on from ML790942.1 coordinate 302,538, forward strand.
AGGGATAACTATTTTGAACAATGAAGAAACCAAAAACAAGGAACCAGAGGCAAGGCAGGCCCGTGAGTTTCCCAATGATATTCTTTTCCATAACAAAAATGCGAACAACTATACATAGCAAAAGACACCATGCCTCTTTTCAATGCCATGGTTCAAATACAACCACCACAGGAAACCAAAACCTTGAAAATGACCAATACACAATCCAAACTCATTTATATAACGATTTTGGAAATGCACAGACCGTGAGCAAACAAGAGTCAATTGTTTACTTAAAGAGAAAAGCGAATTTTCATGGATGGAAAAGAGAGAAAACCCATACCTGTGTAAAATTGCTAAGGATAAATGACCAACCTATATACTTTCTCCACGGCCAAGAAAAGCATAGCAACAACAACCAACAAGAGAAAATGAAAAATGACTAGGGTGGCGGGCTCGAGGTGAGTTAGAGTGACGTGCATTTACTGCACGTCACTTCTACATTCATGTTTTCATTCATGGCCAGTATGAGCAGTCCCACTATTAAACTCATCAACCATTAACATCCAAATCAACTTAATACAAGACGACTATACCATAGTTTGCCAATGTTCCAATTTTTCAAATGCGCCAACCCTTGCCATTATTCCCATTTAACATATAACAATAATTTGCCAGGGATACCAAATCACATCCAAACTTACAATTAAACCAATGCACGCAACACTTGTAGCAAGGGTCAAGGTGATCACCAAGACATACACCATATAAAATATAAAAATTAAAACTGGAGTGTAGATTCCTCATTCATTTAAAGGCAACATAGTCATACTTTGCGAGGGATAATTAAGACAACATCATTTCTTGTTTAGTCACCTTGCCCATATCATCCTGTAATAATTATTTTGACAATGATTTAAAGAAAATAAACTGTAGAGTTTGTGTCACAACCAACGCATAAGCACATGAAATGTAAGTGTTGCTTCTTCATCATAGTCACATAAGTCACACAAGGGGTCCCACCTATTAGTATATTATTAAATATAATTAAATAATAAGGCGTTGCAACCATTTGCAAGCAAGTACCCCATGTTGCGCTTTTGAGAGTCAACAATCATCATTGTCTTGCCCCAAGCCTGGGTTTTTTTCATCCATCCTTGGTTTTCACTCCCTCATGAAGGTACAAACTAATCATCTCCTCATGAATACTTGTCCACTGGTAAAATTCCTATAAAGACAACAAGTACACCCCTCAGGGATCCATGAGACACAAGTATCATAGAAATTAAATCACATCCAATAATTAAATTACCTAAACATGTGCATCAAACCCCCCCTTAACCCCAAACAAATGCTCAAAGATGTTATGAAATTTGACAAGTCAGGTTTGGAGAGGGTCTTAGGGTGTCCTGTTGGGATAATCCCTCTTAATTTTGGGGTGTTTCCTAGGTGGAGTCTAGTCCAAGTCATGCAAGTGTATGAGACAACATGGGGTAAATATTTGGGCATGGGGTGCATGTGATAACATGGAAATGTAGAGTCTTACCTGTGGGTGCCTTTGTGGAGGGTGAGTTGCATATTTTCATGGATGCAATTGTTTCCTAGCCTATTCATTTCCATTTATTCTTAGATTTATTTATTTTGATATTTTCTCTTGTGCTACAAGGGAATAGTTGATGGCCACTGTCCTGGATTGGTGACTAGAGGTGACAATGTCATCCAAAAATTAGTTCAAGGAAATGAGAAGGATGACTCTTGATGAGACCCCATTTATCTTGGCTATGCAACCAAGAGCCATTACCTTGGCTTGGTGACCAGATAGGTGGTAATTTCATACCGCTACATCATGTCCATGGTCATAATAGGCCATCTCGTGATGAGAAATCCTATCCATCAACTAATATGTTGAGTGTTCATGTTATCTTGTGGGTCCCATTTTATTACTAAGAATATTTTCACTGCTTTCTTGGGGATCCTTGGGTGAAGCATCTCAAAGATTTCAAAATTTGATTTTAACTCTTGCCAACTACTTTTACACTTTGGGCCTTTAGCCCCTTATTCCTAAGTTAAAACTCTTCCTAGTATAGCTAATCCCAATGCCCAAAATATTGGGAGATGGAAGGAATACATATGGAAAGTGGTAAGTATGGAGGGAAAACACAATGACTCTTCAAAGATCCACCTAATAGCAACCCATCCTAAAGGGAAATCAACTTACTATGGAACAATGTCACCCTCCCAGGTTTAAACAAGGCAAAGAGCATAATTTCCAAGAAAACGTCATGAAATGAAGAAGCATTCAATACAACATGTTCAAGTTCTTCAAATATTAGAGTGATACATACCATGATACCCAGACTCATTACCTCATGGAGCAAGATCCACTGCCACTTCAGGACCAAGCCATAGTGATGGACGTTGTTGTTGGTGATATGTGGATTGTACTTGAATAAAAGAGGGGCCCTCTAGGGCTATTCTTAGGTCGTCTGACTCTCGTCACTTCATGTTTGGAACCTGTGGGCATCGATACATGATCTCTTTAGTTATCCCTAGGCTAGGGGATAACATTCCTCACATACCTAAAATTGGGAAATTGCATAAAGTAATAAGCTAGTGTGAAGTTTGAAGAAGACACCTAATGTGAACTACTTATGTGGATTTTACATTAAGGTGTAACTCACTTCTTATGTTATAATGACTCTTGTATCCATGATGGTTGGCCTCACTTGATTTTCTAATCCCTTGCTTGATGATGATGCACACTTGGACATGGTTGTTTGGAGGACGTTCATGATGTTTCTCCCACACTTCAAGGAGGACATTGCATAATGTATGGAGGTCATTGGAGCCTTGATGATGAGAATTGGACCATATGATGACTTGGCACATGTATTGACACCCTCCATCACCTCATGGACCCTATATGTTGAACTTTAGAGCTAGGAAATTGCACCATGAGCCTGACGTGTCACTTGGAGAGACCAAGGATACCCTTCATGATGTTGCATCCCCTTGAGGACTTTGAGGTTTGGATTGATGACATGGCATTTGATAATGATAATATGCCTCTTTGGAGAATTCATGGAGCCCTTTTCCTTGATGATGTCACTATTTTGAGCTATTATGTTGCATATGTGATGGGACATCACACTTGAAGATGATGTGACACTTGCTTAAGCTATCCTAGCACTTTTGATGATGAGTTGGAACCTTTTTAAGAGGGGTTGTGACCTTATTGATGAGGAGACATGACTTTTGATGATACTTTTCACCTTTTGGGGAGATACATGACTTCTAGAGCACCTACACCCTATTTGGACATGACATCACGCTTCTTGAGCCCTCTACACTTACACATGTGGCATTTTAAAGGGAGGCTTTCATGCTTTAGCATTGTATCTTTGTCTTAGAGGCATTTTTGGGGGTTGGTCTAGACCTATCCACCTTGTATCATGGATTTATTATATTTTTAGGGGATTTTAGTGGATATTATCTCATTGAGGGAAAGCACTTGATTTCCTCATATAAATAGAGGAAGTTCTCCCTCATTTATTCATCATTGCTACTTATGGAGGATTTCTACTACTTGTCTCTTGTTTACTTCTATTTTTCCTATGGATGAATAACTCATGCAAATTCTTGGAGAGATGATCTATGGATGATTTTTCAAGTTTGATGGATGATTTTCATGGTGAGGTTTTCATGGATGAGCATTGATTTACCTAGTAAGTGTTCTTTCTAAGTCTTTGTGGATTTATTTATGAATGTATTAAGTGTGAATGTTCTTATCAAAGTGGTGATAATCCATTTTCCTTGTATTTTCCTTGAATAGATCTTATCTTGTAAACCCTTGGAAGGTTTATAGAGGAATACCTTCCCTTGATATTGTCTTAAAAACCCTTCAAAGGACATAGAATAATTCTCTAGGGTTTGTAGTGGACTACCCTAGTTGTTTTTCTATAGGATAACCTTCTAAGGTTTGTAGTGGACTACCTTAGGGTTTTATCCAAGGTCCATATTTCACCTTTGTCTTCAATAAAGTTCATAGTTTGAATCCATAATCCCAAGAGGAATAAACGACACTAGCCTTAAATCCATTTTAGCAAGTATTGAAACCTAAATTGACATTTTCTTTTATTTTTCTAGGGTTAGATTAGGGTTTGAAGCAACTACTCTTCAATTTTCAGCCATAGATAAGCTTGACGCCTAGGATTTGATTGACATATTTTACCATAATATGTATCTTGTTATCATTTATCATAATGCTGATTTAATTTTCAGTCGTATAGGGATTGATTTCTTCCATGGTTAGGGCTATTATACTCTCTTATCATTTCAACAAGTAGTTGTTTGCAAAACCCTATTTAACTTGTATTTTTTAGCCCTAGTTTTATTACATGCTTAACTTGTTTAGACAGATGATTTCTTGTTGTTGTTATTGTTGGATTACTGAGAGGGGGGGGTGAATCAATAATAGAGTAATTATAATCCTTTTTCTTCAAATGTTATATCAATGTAGAATTATTATCCAATAATGAGCAGTAAGAAATAAACAATCACACACATACACGGTACACCAATGTTTTACGTGGAAACCCAAATCGGGAGAAAACCACGAAATGCTTTTTCTTATATGTCTTGAAGAATTACATTCATTAGAAGCACCAACTTCCTTTGTTTTCTAGTTGCAACTGGAAGGAGGCTCCAACCCCCTAGTTTCTTGGGCTACAACCTGAGGGAAGCTTCAACTCCCCAATTCTCTGGCTACAACCAGAAGGAGGCTACAACCCCCAATGTTCTCCAGCTACAATCGGAAGGTGGCTACAACCACTTGTCCTTTCTCTGTCCTTCCACCTTGAAATAGAAGTAGAATTATGGAACCACTGTCACACTATCATTGTGAGATATACCGTTGTAAACATGTACCAATAAATCTGAACCATGCATCAACCATGCATCAACCTGTACTCAACCTGTACCATAGACAAGTGCATCAACCATGCACCAACCTGTAATCAACCTGTACCATAAATAAGTGCATCCAACCATGTACCAAGTATGTACCAATAATGTGTCAACTACTCATCAACTATGACTTATCAATATGTATCAACATCATCACCTATACACCTCATGTATGTGCGCCAACTCATCAACTACTTGTCTCAACCATGTACTCAGCATGTACCACAACCAAAATATCTCATCAACTTAATCATCCAAATCTGATTTGTAGCTTTGTAATAGACCTGGTGTATATGATCACATTCCTACAAACCTTCCTTGACTTTAAAAACAAGAGACTAGCAATTTCATCAAACTTTTCTTTAGTCTCACATGCCTAGTTTTGGATTAGTCAACAACCCTAACTTGAAGTAATCATAAATTTGAACCTGTAATGTATAAATATATGAAACTGATACACAATGTTCTTCAGTGTGTTTTATGCAATTCCTCCAAGTTTCACTACTTGGAACCTCTCAGAAAAGGAGTTATAGAAAAAATGGCATACCTTGTTGAATTCTGTATTATTCTAGAGAGTGACCTTGTAGAGCGTGCCCCACACAAAAAATTTGATGAATTGATATGAAACTATTAAAAATGAAACTACAGACTGTACCCTAACCAACACATTTTGTCTCACTAAATTTGGATCTGTTATGAAGAAGTTATGACATTTTTACCCAAAACACCTGATTTTGACTAGTTTCAGGACTAGCCACAAACCCTATTTTCCACGGAGTGTAACTCCCAAAATAAAAAGACCCACAAGATGAATTTTTTACCACAGATACTTGGATATGTTTTTTCACTTGCATAGAAATTTCACAGTCTGAATCATTATATAAAAAAAGTTATAGCAAAAATGGTGATATGACCTGTAAATAACATACCTTAGAAAGCATCATCAATTTTTTTTATCCTTCCTTGTATTTCAGCCTTCTTTTCTTCACCTTCACTCAGAATTCCAATTTAGATATCCTTGTTTACCTTAGACACTTATAGATATTCAATATGCTCAAGTGTGTTTCAAATGAGAGAGCCTTGCCTCTTATTTATACTCTCTAAGTAGCTTCCTTAAAAACATCTTCTAGGTCACTTGGCCCACTTTCCTTATTTTAGGGTTGGGTCCACTTCTAATTTCTCCATTAAATTTATTATTGAAATAATTTAT
>ML790943.1:0-22323 GCA_009831015.1 Picea engelmannii
TTGTCTATAAACATTACCATGTGGAGGTGGTAAAATATACATGAGCTTGAATTTTAGTTTTTAAGACAATTGCACCGATAGTTTTGATTGATTTTTGTTTTTTTTGTGGAGTAGAATTTCCAAAAAGAGCCTTGGTTTTATAATTAAAAAATATCTAAAATATACATGAGATTGAATTTTAAAGATTGAATTTTAATTTTAAAGACAATTGTATCAATAGTTTTGATTTGTTTCTTCTTGTGAAGTAAAAATTCCAAAAAGAGCCTTGGATTTATAATTAAAAAATACTTTTCAAGATTCAAAATTTTTCATTTGGATATGCGATAAGTGATTTTTTATTTTTTTTCATGATTCTTCTATATTACTAAATGTATTTATTGGGTTTATTCAGGAAATTTCGAGTGTATATGGGGTATTTAATTCCATCCATATAATTCTATCAATATATTTGTATAATGGTAAATAAAGTTTTATATATTACATATAATTTTTTATTTCATGTTTTATTTTATGAGTGAGTGTAATTTTATTTCATGAGTAGTGTGATTTTATAAGTGAGTGTGAGATATTTCTTATGGTTTAGGAAAAGTCTCAATTAATAATTGGTTAATGAAGAGTAAGTATGTTATAAGTAAGGATTGAAATGAGGGGGAGGACAATTATTTCTCCTTTCAAGAACTTGAATTAGACATAATTGACTTATAATGGTAAATAATTGAGGATATGAAACTCTAAAATTATATGAAAGTACAATTTTTAATTATTGGTACAAAATATTTTGACAAAAACGACAAAATTTTAATAATAGACTATTAATTCTTAAAAATTGACTTACTTACCATTAAGAGATTGGAGAAACAAGATAAAGATGTGATAAATTATAAAAATAGGGATAGTTTTTATAACTTTGTGAATGTTAATGTTTTGAATATTGTTTACTAAGTAAACCCCTACCTTATGGTAAAGGTTGTGAAAAACTTATATAGCATAAAGAGGAAGGATTTTCTTATGGAACTTGTTGGATTTATTTTTCCCTAATTTATTATCTTTATTTTTGGGGGGGAATTATTTGCTTTTGGGCTATCATAATGTGGTTTTTATAATGGTATTGAAAGTTTTTATTATTCCAATTATTCTTATAAGAATATTTATAGGTATGGTAGTTATTTCAAGACTAGAACGACTTCAAATTTATAAGATTCATATGAAATATTAATTATAAAACATATTTGTGAATTAAGTGAATTATTGAAATGCAGGGAGTTGATGTCGATGAGGATTGATATTTTCTTTACTTAAGTCAATCTCTTATGCCACCTACAATTGTAATTAAACAAATATTCTCAAAGATTCTTATATTCATGTTTTTATGGTGAGCAAAAGTTTTTGGAAGTTACTAATAGATGCTTATGGGAGGTGGTGAAACAAATTTGAGGGAGATTCTCATAGAGAATCTAGATTCATTGTTTTATGTTAAGATTTTTTTTTTGAAATGAATAATAAGTCCTATGGGAGGTGGTGAAACCAATTTGAGTGCTTCAACATTAATGAATGGGGAAATGATTTCAAAACGAATTTTTTTAAGGAATATGGTCAAATCGTGAATCAACAAAGGCATCAGCATGGGTAGTAGATTCCTACATTAATGAATGGGGAAATGATTTCAAAATAATTTTTTTAAGGAATATGGTCAAATCATGAATTAACAAAGGCATTAACATGGGTAGTAGATTCCATATTCATATCCAAGTGGTTACTAAACTTAACAAATTAAGGTAAGTTCTAAGGTTGAGAAATAATTTGAGTATGGGTAGTGAATGTGTTTTTAAGGTAGTATAGAGATGATGTGTAACATGAATGGGGAATTTGGGAAACGAAATAAGTATTTAATCCTATAAAAACATGAAAATATGACTAGGACTAACATGAGGCTCAAAAGGGATGCTTGGATACATAAAATGAGGAATTTACAAATGAAAATAGGATTTATGTATTGAGAAAAAGGATATGTGTATGGATATAAATTTGGTTATCTGTGGTATGGGGGGCATGAGGAACATAGAGGATACTGAGGGAATGATGAACATAGAGGATATGGAGGGAATAAAAGACACATGTGAAGGTAAATGATCAAGGGATTATTTTTGACAACTTGATAAAAGATGTTGACTTGGCATCAATTTTACATGCGCATATGAATTTCAAAATACAAAGAGAACTCCATACACATCAACGAGAGAGACAAATACATACACAAAAAACACTACTACATACTCCTAAATCTTTGTTTGAAAAAAGAACAATGAAATATACAACACACGAGAATAAACTAGGAAAACATTATAGAACCAAAGAACCCTAAAATAAAAAACAATTTTCAAAGAAATGTGTATTAAATGAGAAAATGCATGTATACAAAAATCTTAGACACAAATACATAATCATGATGAAACGAATGGGATTCAAAGTGAGAGAAAAATATGAATTACATGAAGATATAACATAATAAAGGAAAAAATATACCAGACATAGATGGTCATTCCTCGAACCAAAATATAAAGTAGAACATAATTTAGAATAACTCGATAAAAATGTGAAAAATAGTGTTTTAAAATTCACATTATCACAAATCCAATGGTATCCCAACAATATCCATATTTACGATTAGAAAATTCGCATTCTCACAAATCCAATGGTCTCCCAGCGATCTCCATATTTACGATTATAAGAATATCCCCAAGTTCCATGGACAATAACATCTTAGAATGAGAGAGCCCGTAGAAGTGGAAGAAACCCAAAATAACAAGTGCTACAGTAGTAGCGATGTCCCTGTCGTAATAGGGATGCAGTAATAGTGTTGTCTCTGTTGTTATGCGGTAATAGCAGGATAGTGAACAACTATTAAAATAGTAGGCAAACAATTGGACACTGACGGGAAATGTTACCTTTAGTCTTAGAGAACCGTTCGGGATATTCAGAAGCCTTTCAACAGAATAAATTAGCCTTTTTCCAGTTGATAGCATACATGTTGGTGTTACTTACGTTGATATCTTACATTGTTTATATACTTATCAAATCAAATTTGGATTGAAGTTGAAGTTGAGAGTGATCTTCGCTCCTTGTGGAGGAGTCCTACTTTAAAATATTGTCTTCATATATGGTTTTCCAAGAAAGAACTGAAGGATTTTCAGGATATTCCCTTTATGGTGCTCTGGGGCGTTTGGACAACGTGAAACTCTTCACTGTATGATGCTTTATGCAATTCTTTCCTTTGTCACTGGAGTTGAGCCCGCATGACGAAGGTTCCAACCTCTCGATCGCGTGAAACCATGTTGGAAGATTGAGAATTCAATATATTTAAAGAATCTACGCACATGAAACCTATTTTTGAATAATCAAATATAAAAAGAAATTGACAACATGGGGATGAGCGACCTGAATGTGCAGTTATTCATGATAAGTGGTTCCTCTCATCATGGGTGTTGGTCTTGAGATCCTAATTTCCATGGTTATGCAACATCACAAGAAGCGATGATTTTTAGGAATAGCCAAATTGGTAAGAGAAAAAGAATTTAAAAAATTAGAATGTTGACACTTGGTTTGTTAAACAAACGATAAGTGGAAGCACAAGTGCCATATGTACATGGCTCACCTGCTACATGAACTCACAATAAGACAAAGCCAAGGAAATAAAGTGGCAATACGGAGTAGCAACCCCTGTGGCAATATGGAGTAGCAAAACCTACATTGGACTCACTAACAATGTGGCAACCCAAAGGGGAGCAGGAGGAAGGGACATAGTTATCTTGACCATCATCAGGACGAAGCTCGTTGTGACACAAAAAAATCTTTCAGAAAATCCGAAGAAGAGAAGAAGGACTCTGCACAACCGATACATAGGCACCGGTTTACTTGATCCATCTATTTCTCTAGTTCAAGCTCTGTCATTGTTGGTTATGCCTATTTATGCTTCAGACAATCGATCAGGTATATGGAGACAATGATTTGATTTTCCCATATCTACGTTTTTCCCTGGCCGTGATATTTCAGGCCCATAACTCTCTGATGGTAGTCAGAATGGCACAAGGTTGAGTCCAGGAGGTGAGCTTCTAACATATGGATCAGTTAGTGGGATTTGAACCAAAAGGCCCAAGCATGATGGGATCCCCATCCCAATCCAGAATATATACTGACTTCCTTGGAATTGAATAGCAAGTGAGTTATAAATACAACTAAATCAAATCATTGTCGTTGGGTCATCTGGGAGAATCTTCTAAGTTTGGGTTGGGTCTCTATTTATAGAGAATAAGTCCTCTTTCTATTTTACTCAGCTTCCCATCCCATAAGCTAGGACGAGTCCTAGTTGAAAGATTATGAGCCCAACCAAGCTCAGGTGACTTCTGTGTGGTCTTCCTGACTAACCCATCAGATAGGGTATACTCCAGCTCAGCCCTTTGACCCCGATGCTTCAACCTACCCTCCAATGTTAGGGTGTGGTTGCATACATATTAAAATAGGTTTGTGTATGTAAGCGCTCCCCACAAACTACTTGCGCTTAGACTTTTTTCGCTGATAGGAAGGATTTTATCCCATACATATTTTTTGTGCGTAGGGTTTTGAACAACTTCAAATAGAGGACGGGATCAACTAGCATGGATTTTAGATCTTATTGCTTGAGAAACAAAGTAGTTGTAAATGAGAGATCATAGATTTACAGGGTGAGGTACGAACGCTCCCCTGGCGAGGGATTTCACTGGTAAGCACGAAGAACCCTGAAATTTAGTGTATGTTCATTGAATGGTTAATGAAGCATGTAACTAATAAAAATTAAGTGTCAAGGAAATAACAAGTAAAACATGGTGTGCTCTCTAAAAATTCTTTTAGCACTTACCTATCTTCATTGGATTTTGTACCACGTGCGAGGATTTACTTCAGGGTCGAGGTCTCTATCTCAAGTTCAGAATAGTCCAGTTGTTCCAGGGAAAATCGCAGGAAGAAAAAGGATTCCATATTATGCAAGGAAACATTATTTTTGCCAATTCCAAGTTAAGATTTAATTGTCCTTTGTTGGTGAATATGCATCCAACATCACATGAAATCATCACTAGGCACGCTAAGCCTGTATCAAGATTATTTCTGATCTGGTTAGCATGTTCTGACTTCTTTACCAAGTGTTCCTAGACCTGTTCTAGCTTCTTGCACATTAGGGTAGTTCCAACTTTTTGTATTTCCCAGTGTGTTCCTCAAGAATCAATCCTCCTAGCCCTTGTAAGTTTACCAACAAATGGTAGGTAGGCCCTTATGCATCAGATTGGTATTGATAGGCGTTGGCGGTTGTGATGACCAAGCTCTTCCTCCATATTGCCTCTAAAATCGTGTTGGTGTTGTTGTAGTTGCACTATGTTTCTATACTGCCATAGATTTACCTTCCAATACCTTGTTGTAGCTTCACTCTTGTTACCTTTTTGTAGCTTCATACAACAATTACATAAACAAACTACATTTCTATGTCACTTAATATATCCAATCTTGGTTGGCCTTTCACCTTCCAATCAATAAATCAATGGGCTCGGCTTGGGCTTCACCCTTGAACAGCACTAATTTAAGTTGATGGACTAGCAGCAATTTAAGTTCCAGATACGGATGCATAGGTATAGACAGCAGGGGTATAGGCTATAGATAGAGCTTAGCAAGTTCAACCCCTGACATAGTTCCAGGAAGAAATGAGTAGGCCATGTGTCATAGTTCCAGGAAGAAATGAGCAGGTCAGGTGCCTACATGCATGCAGGTGGTGGAGACGGTGGAGTCATACATTGAAATTTGGGAGGAAGATGACATTGAAATTTGGGAGGAAGATCAGGTCAGACATTTTTGGGTGCAATGAAAACTTTGAACTTAGGTTAAAACTTAGAACAAATAAATTTCATGCAAATCATAATCCAAATCATAAGTTAAAATCAAGGATTGGGATTGTATTTTTACATTGGGAGGAGTGAAGCCTCCAATAACACTTTCATTGTTAGAGCGAATAGGATCATAGATAAATAATTTTTATTAAAATATTTAGTATAAAAAATTGCAACCCATGCTACAATGTTATGGATATACCAACAACACCAAACTAATTGACGGTCAACGTCATATCGAACACTAGAGTCCCTTCTTGCCTTCGCAGGGACTAATAATTCTCCGAAAGAGATGCCATAAATTTTTATTATCCTCCATTTTAATATGATTCTAAAAATTCCATCAGTTCAAGGAATGTCCCTTCAACACTAGCATTAGCTTCCATTTTTCTTGAAGTCTATTCCCATTCATTTTTCAAATGTAAACATCCTTTTCCTTTAGTATATTCTTTATGGGAATAGACCATTGTTCCCCTCTCTTGCCTTTAAAACTTCACAAGTGTTACCTATATTTATCGTTCCACGTTGTCGACAAGACTCCAATCATGATTCCCCACTCTTTAATTCATGACACATATCCTTTTATGGACCCTTTTCACATATAAGTCATAAGATTGGCCCCATATCCTTTCCCATGTAACGATTTTTGGAAGTGTGCACCAACCAATTTATAATTTCTCTAACTCAAAGTTTTTGTATTTTATTAGATTTTTTTTAAAAGGAAGTAAAAGTGTGGAATATGTTTCCTACTCTAATCAATGAGAGAAGAATGTAAAAAAACTCTAAACAAACAATTGCAGAAAAAAGTTAACACCAAAAACATGCAACCACTATACAATGATTCCTGGGGAAAACCCTTCCAAGAAAAAAATCTCACACTCTAATATATTTATAGAGATGCATCTTAAAAGGATTGATCAACAACATTTAACTTCTAGATAAATTTATGCAGCATAATTGTGCCTTCAACAACCTTTATCTTTCAATACCTTCAACCCAAACATTCAATTTATAAGCATAAAGAAACCATTAACCGTGTATGTTTTCTAATTCCACATTCTAGAAACCAATGACAATTTTTGGATTTTACTAAAAAATGTTACTCCATTTCATGATTCTTCGCTTTTATGAAAAATATGTCTTCATTCACAATTTTTGGCTTTTACAAAAAGCATTACTTCGTGCATGATTTTTTTCTTCTACTAAAAAAATTACTTCCTACATGAGATGACTACTAGAGTGTGGGTTGTAAAACTCTAGCAGTTTTGGCATATTCTAATATCATTAACTACAAGGTGTATGGCACACCCATCTTAAGATTCTCCCACTTGTTGTATACCTTACAAGAGCATAAGGAAGAATGCATCAAACTATGAATTCATTGTTAGGGGTTGTGAGGTCCAGAGATTTGCAAGACCAATTGAACTTAATCATTTGCAACATTCTACAAATTGTCAAATTTTCCTAGTAGCATCTTTCCATCCTCTACCATTTCTCAAAAAAAATGGTATTGGATCTCAATATGCTTTGTCTTAGGCTGAAAGGCCAAGTTCTTTTCTAGACAAATAGCATTAAATTGAATTGTATACCTCTTTGACTTCCCCCCACATTTGAATACAAGTTCATAATCCAAATTCATGTTAGAATAAAGGTTTTGGAAAAATTACACGCATGCCACAAGTTTTGTAATGCGCAGCGCTAAGATGCGACATGTATCATATTTTCTACTACATGCAATGACTTATAAATATCACATGCATATCGAATCCTTGAAGATTAGTGTAATGATTGCAATTGTTTTTTTAACCGACCGATTGGTATAAAATCATAACATCAAGTCCTTGTATAAGCTCCAAACTCTAAATCATAAGGTGGTCTCTTTCCAACCAAGTGCAAGCAATGAGAAGAATATATTCCTATCACAAGTCGGGTCATGGTCAAGGTTGTTAGTGAGGTGGAAAGTTTGTTATGATTTCCATGCTTCTATAAAGATATAAGGAATGCATACAAACATCTAAAGGTTAATTTATGGTTCATTTGAGGTGCATTGTAATGGTAGAGCTATAAGTGGAATATGAGAGAGAAAGTAGATCAAGATTTGAATCTCTGATCTATGGTTCAATCTTAATGAGTATTTATGTAGGCCATTTCCTTCCATGTATCTAAATGTTTCTCATGAGTAATGAAATAAAGCATAAGGCCCAAATTTATACTTCCAATCATGTACTTTGTTTTGAATGTATGTTTTTATAGATGTTAGACTATGTGTTACTTATATGGATGTTGATATGAATGAATAGTATATAATGCACAGCTCTTGGTTAAGTGTTTTATGTTTGTATTGTTTCGTCATGTTATGCACAAACATTCGGTCTTCGTGATTCTCATGCACATATTGGGTAAGACCTTTTTCAATACTTGAATAATGAATATGCCAACATGAATGGGGTATTTGTTGGTAAATCCTTTCGAACCCTAGGTATGAAACCCCAAGCCAACAATTGGATACACCTATTTCCTCTAGACCTCTTGTTTCTTACCTTCCCATTTGGCTTTCTCTACTCATTTTCTCTCTTGCTTCTTCTTTGTCCATGTTTCCAAGAGCTCTAATTCTTCATCTGGCATGTGCCACAATGACTCTGACCACTTTGTAATCGCATGTTGAATCTCCTCCTCAATAATACAAAAGGGGAGGATCTCAACTGGAATCTGCGGATCTTTGAGGGGTGTGATGAAAATGTTATGAAAATCACATTTGAATCGAAGATACTCCTCATACCTATTATCAAGGTTGTGTGCTATGCAGAAGGCTTGTGTAGCTAACTGGATCATTTTAGTGTACCATAGTTGAAAATCCATGTTGTTCTCGCATTGGAAGTTCTTGTCCTATTTCTATTGTAGCTCATTGAATTTGGACAAGGGGAAATATTGAGTTACTTCAATGTCGTATTTTCGACCTAGTGATGGTTGCCACACTATCATTGTGAGAAGGAGTAACACCCAACTATAGTGAAACTCCTGGTCGTGGTCCTACGCATCCATGCAGTCCCATATGAACTCGTTCATCAAGTATCATGACCAGCACATCTTGATGTCTTGAACACATCACTTAGTTTCTAGGATTATCCCTAGTGGGTACTCGTCCTTACAACACTTGCACTTCATTTTTCAAGTAAGTAATTGTGAGGAAAAATGAACTCGGTCATCATTCATAATGGAAACAACCACTCCTATCGTTCCCCTATGTGTACCATACTTTTGGTACACTTCTTCTTTATTGGAATCTTGTGTTATTACAACATTAGTAGGATCCTCCCATATTCTAGGAAGGATCAAGACTTGGTGTATGGTATCGATGTTGACTTGGTATGGGCAGTCTAGCCAAAGGAATCCTCCATGCAACCTATTGAGTAAGAACTTGACACACGATTTAATGTTTGAGTTGTGCCCGAAAAGGGGGACATCCAATAATGTCATTATCCCTGATTTGTAGATGGGCTTGGCCCATGCCTTAGCGACCACTGTCCCTCGTGCAAGTATTTTTGTGTAAGCATTGAAGCACAGTTCAGAGAATTGTTCCTCATTCTATATGTTGTAATCCACATACTTGAGGTTGGGATCCATGCCTAACATAGGTCCTTTGATCTTTGCCTTGCTATTGATTTTGACCTCGGGAATCTATGCTTCCTTTACTACTTTGAATTTAGGTCACACTTTGGGCTTTCTTGAGGAAGCCATTGCCCTGGTTAACTCTTGGCTCAGTTGACTTGTTGTATTTCTACACCCTACTCCTCAGATATGCTTTGTTTCACCATCCTAACTGTGAACTAGAATGGTTGTGTACATTGAACACTCCATGCAGACTTGCTCAATCCGCACTACACTCGGCTCTGGTTGCTATGAACTCGGCCCTTTGCTTGCTCTGAACATTTCTCTTAGCTCTCGACTCACTCTAAGCATTGCTCTCAGTTCACTCTAAACTCTATAATCAATGAATAGTCATGTATTGGTGTAGTGGGAACGTTAAATACTTTTGTGGGAACTTCCCTCCATTGTTTACACTTTCCTAGCTATCCACTCATATTTGCGCCCATCGTTAATGTTGACCAGTGATACGTTTTCATGTCATAACCATCGACACACCCTTTTTTAAATGTTACAATAATTGTTTTCGTTCTTCATGCCATCGTGACCTATCCTATCACAATTGCCTATCTCTTCACCATTTTGGGAGCCTATATGTATTTCCATCCAACTGTCCCATCTAGTTGGTCTATCCTATGGCTTTTACTGCGGAAATTAAACCTCAAAATTTGTTGAATATACTAAATGTGTGTGGGTATGGCCTATAATGTTCATATTACCTAGATCTTTCCTATATTGCTAATCATTGCATACTTATAAATACTTTTAATCCTACCTACCTAACTCCTACTTTATTATAACATTGAAACTTCATCAATTCATGGTGCATTCAACCTCTACAGGCCGTAATATTCCTTCAGCCAACTACAATTGATCAATCCTTTGAGGGGATGACCCTTGAGCATTGCTAACTTTGATGTGCCAACCTCACTAATGTATACAATTCTAAAGGGTCCTAACCAGTGGATGTGCATCTTACCCGGGTGCTTCATGAACTTTCTATCATATAGTGATACCAAGGATCCTAGTTGTAGAGTCTTGCATCGAATGTTGTGTTCATGCCAGTCCTTTTGTCTCTATTTCTCCACCATTTGGTTGTTTCCTAAAATCAAGCAGTCCTCCTCCAATACAAATACCTCATATGACCATCTTTGAAGTGACTAATCATCTGACATATGTGTCACGAATGAAATCCTAAGACTTGGAACCACAAATTCTAATGGCATTATTGCTTCTTTTCCATAGACTAACCTAAATGGTGTGTGTTTAATCAATCTCTTGCAAGTAGTTTTATATTCACATAAGATTGTTGTAATATGTTGATCCCAATCATCGTGCTCTACATTTCATACCTTAGTTAGCATCGCTCCAATATCTTGTCAAATTCTTAGACAGTGCCACTGACCTATGGATGATGGGGTGTGCTCTTTTAATGATGAATCATGAACTCCTAATTTATCATGCAAATGGTGTCATTCAAAAAGTGATCACCCTAATCACTCATCAATATCTTTGGTAATCCAAACCTCAAGATAATATTCTCTAACAAAATCATGTGCTCATCTTCGCAGTACAATTATTTAATAGTGTAGCTTATGACCAATGTGTCAAGTATTCTATCACGGTGATAATATATCATGCACCAGTTCTACGCGTCGATGGATTGATCAACCCTACAAAGTCAATTTCCCACTTCTCAAATGGTTCTAGTTTGGTGATGGGAAATAGGGGAAATTCATCTCATCTTAATGACTTCCTAATCCATTGGAAAACGTTGTAGCGCTTACAATAATCCTTCAATTCTTCAAATAGTGATTTCCACCATAATCATGGGCATGCGCATAGAAATTTCTACGCAGTTTCCTTCCCTACATTATTTCCGACAGCAATTCATGTGTGCACCACATAGAGAACCATTTTGCGCTCATAATCCAACACACATTTGTGCAGGATCCCATTGGTGCCAATTTTGTATATCTTCCCTGCAATCAACTAGTAATCAACACTTTGAGTTATCAATTGTCATCATAGTGCCTAGGTGTGCTCCTTCGGTTCCTTTCCTATTGTAAGGTATGTTGCAATATCTACAAGTTGATCCGACACTACCCCAACCCTGAAGAGTTTTGCATAGAGTAACTCATCATCTAGGATTCCTCCAACTTCCCCTGACTCTATCCTTGAGAGATGATCAAGCCCAACATTTCTCTTGTTGATTTTGGCCACTACTTTAAACTTGAACTTGTGGAAGAGTAGCAACCATCGACATAGCCTCCCCTCGAACACTATCGTATTCACCAAGTATTTGAGTGTTGAATGATCAGTGAAAAACTTAAGGGATATCCAAGTAAGTAGTGTCTAAATTTATGCAAGGAATAGACCATCGCTAGTCCTTCGTGCTCCATCGTTGTATAGTTCCTTTTGGAATCGAACAAATTTCTACTAGAAAATTAGACTAGATGATCAATCTTATCCTCTCCTACCTGCACAAGCATTGTGCCAAGTGCAATGGAAAATTCATCCACATGTACATGGAATATTTTGATCTAATCTGGAAATATAAGGATCGGCATAGTCACTAATCTCTCCTTTAATGTGTCTAACGCCTCCTAACATTCATGTGTTCAAACATACTTTGTATCCTTGTGCAATATCTTTTCCAACGACTTAGGAAAATTTTCATAGCTCTGTATGAATCATCTATAGTATCTCGTATGTCCCAAGGTTGTGCCCAACTCTCTTACGGAGGTTGGGGATAGCATGTCCACAATCACTACAATCTTAGCTTGATCGACTAACAAGCCTTCCTTGTAGAAAACTCATCCCAATATAGTCCCAAAGGGTGTACAAAAGATGCAATTTTTTATGTTTAAAGAGATCTATAACTTCTTGCATCAGTCCAGCATAAATCTGGATACCTACATATTCTCTTTGAGCAAGTTGATTATTGTTCAATCATCTAAGTATATACTTCCATAGATTTATGCATGAACTCTTTGAAAGTTGTGATAACAATCCTAGAGAGCACCACAGGTGCATTCTTTAGACCAAATGGCATCACAGTGTATGTGAACGAGCCCCACTCTATCGCAAATATTGTCTTCGCTTTGTCTTCTTTCGTGATGCGCACCTAATAGTAACCTACAAATCCATCCATAAGTCTACACAAAAATATAGATCGTCTGACTTCTTTGGTTGCACTACCATTGGGTTGATCCATTCAGATTCTTCCATTAGGATGTTGATCCCTATGTCTAGCATGCAATCCAACTCCTTGCGCACCTTTTCTTTATACTTTGGATTCAGTCGTTATGGTCATTTTTTTATCGGTTTGGCATCTAATTTCAGCGGGTTTTCATCTCTCCCAGGGATCATGCAATACCCTTCATATTAGAAAAACTTCTTGGAAACAGGTCTTCATATTCCTTTAGAAATTCCACCACATGCATCATTGTTTCTTAATCTTAATAATCGCCAATTTTGTCACTTATATGGCTATATTGTGTTTCTTCATCTTTAATGGCCATGTATAGTTTGACATAATGCTATTGTAGGCCTTCCCTTGAACTTTGTGCATGGCCTTGGTTTCATCAATCTGTAAGCTATGAGGCTCCTCTTCCTATGCATCATTGATATCTAGCTTCCAACAGTACATTAGATGATTTAACTACACCATTAGCTTGTGATAGGCACATACTACCTTCTATGTGGAGTCATTGGGTTACTAATTGAATATGAAAGTCTTGATCCTCAACAACATATCTTTATGTGTGGGGACCTTTGATGTAGAATTAAATGTTGCAAAAAATTGATTACTAACTCTTTCCCACTCCTTGATCTACCTCCTAGTCTCCTCCTGAATGTACTAGTTTTGGGGGACTATATCCATAATGTGGACAAATCTATGGATCCACTGCGCTTAAGGGATCTGCCTAGTTGTCCATAGTTGCTTGAATAACCAAATGTGTTCATGGGGATCTTATGTCCCCTTGTACCTACTTACCAATTCAAATTCAGTTGAGGGTTGAAACCTTACTTTGATGTACTCTACCACCTATTCCCATTCCTATAATTATACACAGTGTGTCACCGACCAGTGCCTAGGTGTTCCCTTCAGCAATGCATCCATGGCCTACATCCTATGGGCCTCAAGCACACCATCTTCCATTTGCACTATAAATGAATCTATCGGGTGATGGGACTGAGAAATGTTACCTTTTTGTCTCCATTTGATAATGTTTGAGTCTATCTAAGCCACATCTAACCCTCATATATGTTATTCTTCACCCATCCTAGCCATCCACTGTACAAAGGTAATTTTAGATTGTGTTTCTTATATTTTCATGTTTACATGATAAAATTAGGATAGAAATATGAGTTTTAGTTATAATGTAAATAAGAGTTTCTTCTAGTTTGGATAAAATAGATTGTAGTCCAATGACAAAGAATTTATAGCCCAACGATTTCTCATACCCATTACAAAGGGTTAATGATAATTATCAAAATATTTAATAATATATATCAAATGGGCACGTACATGAACAGAACAACTACCATGAGAGAATCAAGGGTTGGTTTAATTGATTTCAGGGTGCATTTATTCATGGCCAAGCATCCCGATCAAGAAATACGTTAGTGGTTGTTGACCCTCAAATGCGCTACGTCATTTGAAAACTCTTTTGTATATTTCTTTTCTACACTTGAAAAAATTTTCTTTATGTCGTGGGTTCATGAGTCAACTTCATTCTTGTTACAATTTTTTTCCTCCTCCAAAATGAATCATTGTATTCCGTTGTATCCATTTTATACCCATACTTAGATTCATTTTTAGTTTCTCGCTAGCTCATCACATATTCTTGTTTAAGCCTGAAGCTTCGCCATTTCCAAAATGCACCACCATGTTCCGCCATCCTCATTTTTCACCATACTTATAACTTTTTCAAACATTCATTGTGTGTATATGCCACTCGCTCAATTCACTTGATTATCACCATGACTAGTCCATTCAATCGATTCATGATACTTCGTCATTTTCTCATACTTCATTTCTCTCTTGATATTTCAATACTTAGTTGATTTTCAAGCATCATCGCAGGTTCAAGCGATATCATAAATCTTCAAAAAATTTCCCCCCATTACGTACGATCGATCCAATCTTATACTTAGTAATTTTTCGAGTTTTCACTGTGGTTTTACGTGTCTATTGGTTTGTGTTGATTCTCCTCCATACTTTCGATCCTCCGCCACCCACGCTAATGCATTCTTCATCTTGTCACTCTCCCCAAATTACATTTAATTCAAATTTTACAAAAAATAACAAGTGGTTAAAGTATTAAAAGGTTGTTATTAATGGTGACCTTCTTGAGACAAATTCTCCAATGATATGAGGTCCAATATGGCCTCACAAAGGTCCCATTAGGGGACATTTCTTCATTCGACTTGATAAAACAAAGCAAGGAACCCTTCCAAGGTTAACAAAGGTCACCTCAGACAACTAGCAGAAATATAAGGGATGGGTTGAAGGAAAAGGAAAAGCAAGGAAGATGACGGGTTGTCTCAAGCAAATCGGTAACGACAGAAATCGAGGACCGAATCATGTGCAATAAAGGGGGAATCAAGCAAGAAGGAGACTCTAAGACCAAGAAAGTATTCTACTTAAACGCACGCCCGCCTGAGTTATGGTTGGTCCCTACAAGTACTAGTTCATCAGGTAAGGTCAACCCCTTCTTGATGAAAATGAAACACTATAGTCCAGAGCATCGCTCTTGAAGGCACTCGATCTCTCAGTTTTAGGCCATTTTCGAAAGTCTCCAGTTAAGAGGTCTAATCCTAAGGGAGGTAGGTCTTGAGCAATTCGTTGATGTGAGCAAGCAACATCACAAAAAGATCATTTTCAAAACTCTCTCATCAAGAGATCACATCTTGAGGATAGATCAAATTGATGAGAAGAGTGTGTTCTTACTCCTCTATTTTATTCTTAT
Source organism: Picea engelmannii (assembly GCA_009831015.1). Lineage (NCBI taxonomy): Eukaryota > Viridiplantae > Streptophyta > Pinopsida > Pinales > Pinaceae > Picea > Picea engelmannii. Next base: position 15,530 of record ML790943.1, read on the forward strand.
TCTTCAGATTTATATCCTACTACCTTAAAGTGTGCTTGCTCAAATGCTCTCAAGAGATATTTTTCTTCTCTCTTCTAATCATGAAGATTGATCATCGCACCGAATTCGTCAGTCTTCTTCTCGTTCTGATTTTTGATAAAAGGTTGATATCATGCTCAAGAGAGAGCAGTGACCATAGGAACGAATTAGACATGAGCACACATTCGGGAGGAGAAACAAGGTCTTGTACTATGGGCTAAGAGATTAAAGGGTTAAAGGGTTGGCCTAAAGGAAGGTAGAAAACGTCTACTACGAGTACATATACATATAAACTACATATATTGATTATATATCGACGAGGAAAAAGATAAAACAACCAAAGAAGGTTGAAGGATCATCGAGTGCTTGGGTGCCTTCGGGGGTTGGGGGGTATCTACTTCCTATTCAAAGGGGTTTATACATTGAAGTAAGTCGAGCAAGCACATATGAAGAATAAGTGTATAGCTCTAAAGGAAAGTATAAATCAACTTCATCAATGTGGGTGCTTTTGTTCAGAACATGGAAAATGGGTAAGAGAGAAGATCTCAGGCAAGTAGCAAGAGATCTATCTCAGGTAGGGAAAGTTCAAAGCGGTAAGTCGGCAAGGTCGAGATCAGCAGTCAGGTCTAACGTAGGTCGAAGGTAATTCGCTCAGAGGTTCTCATGTGGTCGATCTAAGGCAGAGATAAGATGAGGATTTTTTTCTTCCTACCTAGCCGGAGCCAGGCTAAGAGTAGGTACAAGGGTGGAAAAAAGGACGGCATCACAAGAAAACGCGTCAGAAACACATACATGCAAAAGCGGAACCAGAACCCGATCCAGGCGATCAATCCGCTAGTGAAAAGGTGGCGTACATATATGATCCTACCCCTCACACGTACACACGATGAATGTGCTTCAAACCTTTAGGCCAGTAATAGGGCGGTAAAGAAGGTTGTATCAGTTACTCCAACCCAAGCTTATTGGTACCACGCTTCTATGCTTCCACGAAGAGGATACGCTGCTACGTAGCGAGGTATATAAAGACGTCCTACTACTTCTTCTTACCGGGATGGCCTATAATCAATCTCTTTCCACCTAGTCATGTTAGCCCTTTAACCTCTTCTTGCTCCCTTATTTTTTGTGATAGCCCCTAGATTATTCATGCCCACGTGACATCTTTGATAACTCCTTAAACACATCCCATGTATAGTTTGAATACATGCCTTACTTCCTTAGCACAACACAAACTATGAACACAACATGCAGCACACCCCAGAGCCATCACTTGAATCACCACAACATCGTGTCAAATCATCAAGATCAAGAGAAATTAACAAGTTCTGCCCGCTGCCACCCATCCCTGGCAAAGGAACAACAATAAACAGAGAATAATAGAAATAGAAAGATATAACACCACCAAAGAAAAAGAAGATATAACCGCCACCGGGAAGATAGAAGAAAATAGGGCCATCCATCAGTGAAGGGAGAAGTGGGAAAGCAATAAGACCCAGGAGATAGGAGAAAGGAGTAAGAGAAGGGGATAGGAAACGGGAGTAACAGAAAGGAGTAGGAGATAAGAGAAAGAGAAAGGGATAAGGTTGAGTTTAGTGACAAATGAATTAATTCTAGATGTTTGTGTGATCTTTTTACTACAGAAAGGAACCTTTCATATATGTTTTCCAAGATTTGCAATATGGCCTAAAAGGCATCTTTCCTTGATCTTGAGCTTGATAGGTGCCTTTGAGCCATGGATTTACTTTAAGGATTGATTTCCCTTCTCCTTGAGCTTGAGAAGGATTCCTATTAAGTGAAGTGAAGTTAAGAGGGAGCAATCAACTCGAATAGCTCTAAAAGTTACCCATCCTTGAAACGACAGGTCACAATTTGAAGGTCCAGGAGATGGCCCAGGTCCTTGAGCTTGAGCTTGAGGGAGATTTCCCAAGTCCTTGAAAACACAGAGCTTCAACTTTAGCCTCCTTCCTTTTGCAAAAGGTCTGAATTTGAAGGTCAAGGAGATGGCCCCAAGGTATCCTTCCTTTCAGGTCAAGGCCACATCTTATTTACCTAAGGTCCTAGCATATTATCCCTTTACCACATTGAGTGGGGAGCATAGCCTATCGAGAAGCCTCGGAGCCTCGCAGCCCGACTGGTTAAGTTCTCGGAGCCTTGGCCGTCACCCTTCCTCGGAGCCTAACTGGTTAAGTTCTCGGAGCTTGACTGGTTAAGTGGGTTCGAGAGCCTATAAAGGAAATGGTCCAGGGTTAAGGAAACGGTTCAGGGTTAAGAGCGAGGCCCAATCCCAACCCGCACCCCAAAGGAGCTTACTTGCTCTCAAGGGCCAGGCCCAAGCCTAACCCGCTTTCTCTATGGTCAAGTGTATCTATCCGCCCAAGGAGGGTCAATGGTATGAATCATGGTCTCAACCTAGGGCCTGAATCTAGGAAGGAAGTTGGACTTCTTACCACCTTCTATCCGGAGGGATATCCATGCACCCACCAAGGGCAACGATGGTCTTCTCTTTGCACCTAGAAACGAAAGATGTTGTCTAATTCAAGGAAGGATTGAACGGCATTCAATGGCATCATGACTGACCTTTAAGCATGAGAAGGATAGATATTTATTACCATCCATGACCATCAGCCTCCCTTCCATTGGAGGGACATCCTAGCATGGTGAGAATAACCTCCCTTTATTGTTTCTTCTCTTAAAGGAGTGAAGCCACTTGTCCAAGTTACTTATTGATGAGGAGGGGCAAGGATGTTTACTAAGGAAAGAGATTTCTTACTGGCAGTTTGATGAGGGACCGTTAGGGACTGGTAGTGCCAGGATTCACGGGACCATTAGGGACCGGTAGTTCCAAGATCACCGGGAACGTTAGGGACCTATAAGGAAAGGAACATGTATGTCACAGGGGTCGTTAGGGACCTCTAACGATTATAAGGACATATATTTATTATCGTCCATGACCATCAGGCTCCCTTCCGTCGGAGGGACATCCTGTAATGGTGATAATACCTTGCTTGCCTCCCCTTTTCCCTCCCTCTATATAAGAAGTTTATCAGGCAATCCCAGTACTACCTCACCTGCTAAGGAAATATCTTTATTACCAGTCATTATTTTCTACCCTAAACCTGCTCTCAAGGGCGAGGCCCTAGGAAGGAAAGAGATTTCTTAGTGGCAAAGAACCTATAAAGGAAGCATTTTAGGATTGAAGGACCTCCTTATCCCATCCGCTTCGCTTAAGCTACCCAGGTGATGTTAGAGTATGATTGGAAACAGATGGAACAGAAGTTATAAGCCTTAGAATGGATGGATGGTCTTTACCGAACTCTTTACTACACTCTTTACCACTTCAACATATAGCGAAAAGGATACCATAAAGCAAGTAAGAAGGCAAGGAGACAATAAGGCAAGTCAGACCAATCTCCTTTCGTTAGGTGGAAAGTCACATTGTCATGTAGCAGGAAGGGAAGCATTCATACGGGTAGAAGGAAAATCACACTGTATCCGGAATCAAGAGCTAGTTTCCCTCTAGTGCGATGGATTATTACTAGCTTGTCCAGTTACTTGCTAGCGTAGTTGGTGAGATAGAAAGTGACATGGATCTAGAAAGTGACATGGATTATTACTATAAAACTTGCCCAACAATAAGGAAGGAAAGCATTCATTATTTTACTTGCTAGCAATGGGTAGCTGCAAAGTCACACTTTTGCTCAGAAGAAAAGAGCTAGTTTTGTTTCCCTAATTCCCAACAATAAGGAAAGTCACACTTTATGCCCAACAATTGCCCTATTTCTCTCATTAGGAAAGCATTCATTTGCATGGTCGTTGTCGTCGGGAAAGCATTCATTCATTTATGTTTCCCTAGTAGAAGGAACACTATAGATCTACGTTGCTTAACCAATTTTTGTATCCCTATCTGTCTCCCTGAAAGTCAAGGTCAATGCTCCTATCGTTCCTACTCTCGTTCCCATAAGCCTCTCGTTCCTACTCCTTCCCACTCTGGCCCCACCAATCTCTTTCTCCCTTCATTCCAAGGCAATCAAATGGCAATCAAATGGACTACAGTTTGGTCTTTGGTGCTAAGGTCTAAGGTGCTAATACCCAAGATCTAAGATCTAGTCTAAGGGACTCATGTTTGCCTTTCTTGTGTGCTAATGCCCAACGTATAAGGTCTGGTCTAAGGGGCTCACGTCAATAGCCTCTTTCCTACTATTATTCCTACTCTTATGCTCTACAAAGGGGGGCTTAAGGACATTCATTCTTTCTACCGGCCCAAAGATGTTATCTTCTTTGGGGTTTATTTGAAATAAAAGCTACTTAGTAACTGGAAATTAGACATCTAATTCTCTTGAATTATAATAAGTAGCTACAATTTACAATTATACAGTGAAGTGTACTTAGTTTTCTTTTCAAAGATATAGCTACTAAGAGGAAAAGGCTCAAGGCAATGTTAATTTGTGGATCAGAAAAAAGGAGGTGTCTGAAATGGTCTAAGACATGTAATTGTAAAGTGTAGCTATTTTTGGGGGGTTCTTATGACTCAAGGTTGTACCTCATACGGGTTCGCAATCGTGAACCTTAATTTCTTTGGGTTGTTTCATAAGGAGCGAAGTCGCTTGTCCGCATCGGGCAAGGTTTGTAATCTTATTTCAAAGTGTAGGTACTTATTTATAGTTGTTCATGAGGCAAGCACACCAAGGCGGGCACAATCTATGCTAGTTGTCGCAAAAGAGAGGGAAAGATAAGAACTACTTATGCGGAAGGTCTTGAATCAAATAGGAAAGTTTGTCTCCTTGTTGTCACTCGCTCGGGTGATTGTTTCTATCTCTTTATCCATATCGAGGAGAACACCTATTCGAGTGGAACCTATTAGCGGGAATTTACCATGCCTTAATGCAGGACAACACTAGCAAGCGAGCCTTTACCATGCCAGATGGAAGCATGACCCAACAGATAGGATAGAGAGGAAGTTGGTAACTTAACGTATCTCTACGCTAGCTGTCGCAAAAGAAATAAAAAGAATGGATAAGAGGTGTTGATCTTGATAGTCTCCTCGCTACCTCGCCTCTACAATTACTACTACTTCCTCGCTATCTTAGTGGGGTGTAGGCAGGATCCAAGGACAGTGGGGTGCAGGCAGGAACTCGCTACCTTGCCTAAGTATGGGTTCAGAGCTAAGTACATGTTCCTCGCCTCATTATAGTTCTTCCCATCAATGAGAATTCCCCTCCATTCTAGAGGAGCCATTCAACAACCACCTTCTCTCAACCTCCCTTTATAAAGCGTGGGTGAGGAGCCATTTATTACCCTAAGAGCATCGGTTCAATCTCACTATTTAGATTAGATTAAAGCAGTGGGGCATTTACTAAGCGTTCTTCCTCAATCCTATTCATATTCTAAGGAAGGGAAAGGGAGGCATTCCTATTATGCCATGCCATTAGCTTTAGGAAGGCATCAGAGACCAAGGCATCAGAGAGGAGCTAATTAGACGAAGCTTGATCGCTATTTATTTACTGGGCTTGAGAGAAACTCATCAGAGAGTCTTCTTGTATTAGGCTATTAATGGAATGGAACCTTTCTATTGGGATGGGTCGGGTCGTCTCTATCCTCTATATAGAGCAATTGCAAGCTTTAGACTTACTCGTTTCTGTATACCTCCTTCATTAGCTAAGCGCCTTATTACATCTATCAAGCAAGTTGTCCATCGCTTATGCTCACTTCACCTCTTTCTATTATTGGGCAAAACTATGTATTATTGGGCATATGTATGACTCGACATATGTACAAGGGAAGAAGCAAGGAACCATCCAAGTAGATTCCCTTGGATACAGGTAGATGGAGCCATGCCCTTTGCTTCAGTATTTTAGAGTTGCTTTACTTCTGTTAGGAAACATACAAAAGTATAGGGGTTACAAACCATTTATGTAGGGGGGGTGAATCTGGCGTATACAAAAGTAGAGGGGGGTCGTATTCGAATAGATATCCCCCCCACTTAAACTAGTGATGGGAACTTTTACCCTAGTTATGCTTTTTTTAGAAGAATCGGAGATAGGTTTCCTCTCTTTGCTTACTTACCCGGGAACTCTGTTAGAATTCATTAGTTATGCCCACCCCCACTAGCCCCAATAGTCATTTCCCTGGAGATCATTCTACATCCCTTGCCCTCCCGAATTAGTCGGTTAAGCATGCATAGGCTCAGGATGGAACGAAGTACGTCCCGAGGTCTCTTTTACTCTTGTATACTAGACTCTTAATTACTTGGCATTTATATCTAGTTATCAGAAATGTATAGTTATTGGTACCCGAATGGATTGATAGAGAGGCTTACGTACCCTAATTTATGCTTCCTCACTAGTTAGTCGTACCTGAATGGATAGGCAGGCTAGTTATGCTTACTTTCACCCTGGAGGTATGTCGATGGTGGACACGTCTTACTGGGCATATTAAGGATTCATTGAGGTGTGTCAAGTGCTTCCTTCGAACCCTGTACTCCCTTACCTCTTATATACTATAGGGTTGTAAGGCTCACAAGTATTCAAGTATTCATCAGTATACCCCTAGTTAGCCCTAGTTAGCCCTGCTAGCTCATGCTCATTTAGAGTTACTTGCTTCATGGAATAATTCCTTAGCCAATAATGCCTTGCTTATGCCTTGCTTCATCGAAGAATTAAGGTATCGGTTCTGGAGAACAATTGAGGTTCACCCGAAACCGCTATGGGAGCACAAGTATAGATACTCTTTATACGTAGCACAAGTATAGACACTTATTATAGGCAGTCCATCAGGCAGTC
>ML790943.1:22423-36983 GCA_009831015.1 Picea engelmannii
TTATAAAACCAAGGCTCTTTTTGGAAATTCTACTCCACAAAAAAAACAAAAATCAATCAAAACTATCGGTGCAATTGTCTTAAAAACTAAAATTCAAGCTCATGTATATTTTACCACCTCCACATGGTAATGTTTATAGACAATAAGCCTAACCGCCACAAGATTTATAACCAAGATTTATAACATGGTAATGTTTGTCTTTTAATGTATTAAGAGCTTAATGCATATGGCATGCCTTCAACTTTTATCATAGGCTTACAATGCATATGTTATATAATATAACATATGAGTGCATATTCACTTTGATCTTTGCAAACCACTCTTGTCAATTGAGGTTGACCTTATTATGTCGTTAATAAGTTGAATATGGTTAACAATAGTAAGTTTTTTTTTTTTTAATGGATTTTCGTTAGTATTTTTATTAAAGGAAAACAAATTTTTGATTTTTTTTTATTTTTATTTTTTACATCCACTTTTCATGAATTTAATTTTATTTAAATTTTATCCTTCGGTTTTACTCATTTTCCATGTGTTGCTAAGTGAAAATGAAATATTTACTCATGTAATTTTTTTAAATTCTAAACTTTGTCATAAAATCTACATTAGGTCCAGATCTAAATTATTTTTTAAAGGATTTATTTTATCTATTTATCCCCTTGCATCTACCTTAGATTCCCTTAGGTATATCTAGTTTCTTAAATAAGTTTTATAAGATGTATTCTTAGTCATCTTAGGTAGAGTTGTTAATCTTGAATTTTCACCTCTTTTTCCTCTCAACTTAGACTTCTTATTCTTGTTTTGCATCTCTTTCTATGCTTTATGTATTTTTGTTATTTTTTTTGATTAATTGAGTTGGTTGTTATTGATGTCAATCCTTGAACAAAGTCCGGTAGCGAATTCTGGTAGCACAATGGTTTGGGTAATGGACACAAGTTTGTTTGATGGATAATGGTATGAGTTTTGATATATTTGCAGGAAATACTATTCTAGATGGATAATACATGTCATGCCATTTCCGGTGGTATGTTGATCCAGATGGATATCGATGGCCACCCACCTTTTCCAACTGGCTCAAAACAGTTTTCTGACATTTTTGGCAATTTACTATTTTTAGCAGTTTTTACTTCCGGGGCCATTTTGAGGGCCTAAATGAAGGTTTTTCGGTATTGATCTCCTCAATGATAGCCAAATACATGATTGAGCCCCCAAAATGAATCTCCTCAGTGATACCTTTCCAACGGGCTATCACACGCCTAAAACATAGATTGTATGCAAAAGTTACGACCCTAGGAAGTTGATGTACTAGCTTACCCAAACGGGGCCCACATGACTTTTGGCGTTTCATCGCCTAGGGTTAGGTTTTTGGATGTCTAGGGTTTTTGACATTCTTGCTTATTGTAAAAAGGCCTTCAGAGCTTCATTGTAACCTTCTTCTTGTGAATGCACGCTGCCGTCACATCTCTTCTCAAAGATAAGCTGCCACCATTCTAGCAAGCTTGTTTCTGCTGCATTTTACAGTTTCAACTTATTTCGTTATTGAATATAAAACTAGTTTTACTGTATCTCTATTATTTTGTGTTAAGCACCTGTTAATAATCTGTATTCATTTTGTTTTTCTCATAAAATCCAGATCATATGTGGAACGCCACATAACTCCTCATGGTTAGAGAGTTATGGCCATGTGAAGTTGGATAACCCTAATGAGTCATCTAGAAGCCCCAAAAGGTCAAAGTAGTCAAAGTGTTTTCAAAGAAGAAATTATTTAAATAATAAAGTGAAGTGATGAGTGTACTATAAGTCAAAGAGGATGCAAAAGAAATTATTTAAATAATAAAGTTAATGGAGAAATTACTAATTATGGAAAGTGTTTAAGTTAAGTGGACAAATGGTTATAAGTGGGTTAACCCTAAAATAAGGAAAGTGGGTTAAGATGGTTAGAAGGTAACCCCTTGAGGAAGCTACATAAAAGTATAAATAAGAGTCAAGGGTTTCTCATTCAAATCACACTTGAATATCATTGAATATCTATTTTTGTGAAAGGTTATTTGGGAAAGTATTATTGATAGAGAAAAGTGCGGCAAAAAAAGTGTAGTAGGAAAACTGCGGAAGAAAAAGTGTGGCAGAAAAAGTGTGACAGAAAAATCGCGGTAGAAAAATTGCGGCAGAAAAACTGTGACAATAGAACGCTACAAGAAGAAAAAAATGTATGGTTCTCATATGTGTAGTGTTGAATTTATGAATCAAATTGAGGGTTTTCCTTGTAAATATGTTGGATGCCCTCTTGGGAGTTTATGGATTGCTGTAGAGTTGATATGAGGTAGATCTATTGAAGTTTAGTATTGGTTCATGTTTGAAGGATTTTAGTTGAGGTATGTTGCTGAAGTTATTGGTACAGATAGAGGTTGTATGACAATGAGGTTCTAGCACATGGTTTGAGATACAGACTTGTGGTATTGTGTTTGAGGTATATGTGATCAAATCAGATTGGTTGATGAGTATACAATGACATGTTTCTCAGTGACATATTCAGTTTCTACATTTGGGTAGATGGTTGAGACAAGTAGTTGATGAGTTGGCACATACATGAGGTGTATAGTTGATGATGTTGGTACATCTTGATGAGTCATAGTTTGTGTGCATTTGATGCATGATTGATACATATTTGGTGCATGGTTGATGCACTCGTTTATGGTACAGGTTGAGGTATAGGTTGGTGCATGGTTGATGCACTTGTTTATGGTACAGGCTGATTACAGTTGGTGCATGGTTGATGCACTTGTTTATGGTATAGACTGATTACATGTTGTTTGGTATAGGTTGGTGCATGGCTGATTACAGGTTGATTGGTATAGGTTTATAGCAATATATCTCACAGTGATAATGTGACAGTTGTTCCATCATTCTACTTCTACGTCAGGGCGGTTGGACGGGGAAAGGACAGGTGGTTGTAGTCGAAGAACATAGGGGGTTGTAGCCTCCTTCTGGTTGTAGCCAGAGAATTGGGCAGTTGGATCTTCCCTCAGGTTGTAGCCTGAGAAACTAGGGGGTTGTAGCCTCCTTCTGGTTGTAGCCATAAAATTGGGGAGTTGGATCTTCCTTCAGGTTGTAGCCTGAGAAACTAGGGAGTTTGAGCCTCCTTTCAGTTGCAACTAGAAAGCAAAGGAAGTTGGTGCTTCCAATGAATGTAATTCTTAAAGACATATAAGAAAAAACATTCTGTGGTTTTCTCCCGCTTTGGGTTTCCACGTAAAAACATCGATGTACTGTGTATGTGTATGATTTCTCATTTGTTCATTGTTTATTTACTCTACAACTATTGGATGATAATGCTACATTGATATAACACTTGCATTTTATGGTGAAAAATGATTAAATTGCTCTATTACTGATTCACCCCCCCCTCAATAATCCAACAATTTTTACCCATAACAAGTGGTGGGGTTTCATGCACCAATGGAGTTGTACAAACCGATCTCTTATTTTCCCAAAATGACATGTTAATAAGGAAAGTGCAACCTAAGCTTACACCTTGTTGTAACCCTTGAGATGTTTTTGGCTAGGAAACTATGTCAAGACATCCATTTAAATTTGATTGATTTTGATTAAGTTTATTTGTACTAAAACATAGTGTTTTGTTGATTTACCTTAGGCTTTGAATACTAGTATTTAATACTTTATAGATCAAGATTTGAGGGCATAATTTCTATGTTTCGGACAACAAAATATTTTAATGAGTGCAAGAATAATGAAGAAATAAGAAGAACAAAAATGAAAGTAAAATAATGTATCTTTGCTAATAAGTATTATTTTACCCTTCAAGTAGAAGAAATATAAAAAATTATGTATATGGACTAAGAATATAAAATGAATAGAAATGGACAATTTGTTTTTATTCACAAGGCATAATGAATAAAGCATAGGTCTTGCCAATACTCACAATATATTTGAGAAATCTGTGGCTTTAACGATTCCTTTGCAGTTGTAATAGTAGTGGTTTTACTAAATTATCACAATTATAACATCAAATACATTCAAGAAGAAGTTATGAACATGGAAATAAAACCAAGAACATGAATCACATGAACTGAGACATAAAAATTTAGAATCACTCAAAGCCTGCAAAATTTTATTAAAGATATGATCTTTTCCCGAGGCAAAAAGATCCACTTACATTGAGTCTTTATTAGAATTTTATACAAATTAGATTGTAACCAGATGTGGTTATTCGATCATATTTCACAACTCTTCATATACAAAAAAATATTTGACTTCTAAAAATAGAAAGATTTGGAAGATATCAATTGGAATCCCTGATTTTCTTCAACTATCTTGATGACTCATTTAGTTAACAACTGAATGAGAAGCTTCCAAGTTTTTCTTGATGGGTAGTTGAATGACTTCATTTACCTGTATGGGATGTCCAACTTAGTGTATTTATTGTATGTAGGAGGGATTGAAAATAGGTTTTTGATTTTCCAGAGTATATAGAAATCATCTATGAGTAAATACACAATAGTCTTCCTTCTGAAAGTGTCATCCATTCTTTGGAACTTTTCCTCACTCTCTCTGATTATGAATAGATTCTTTCTATAAATTTCAAAGGACAAAATCTTCCCTTTATCATCCCACGTTGAAGGCAGTCCCATTTTTACTATATTTTAAATATTTTTGGTGAACGACTCAATGTTTATTTTCACCATTATACATTTATTTTGAGCTTCTTGTAGCCAATTTCTTTTTGTGAAATCTTTTTAGCCTCCATCACCATTGTGGTTCTATCCTTCACACCTTTACTTTTCAATACTTCTATGGAATTGGAATTTAGGAACTTGATAACTCTGGTGGAAACTTGAGGTCTAGTTTCTAACTCTTGGAATGCTTTCTTTATAGTTATATTTGCTTCATATGTCAAAATGATTTCTTCATCAATTATTTTGAAGTAATACCAAATATTTCCAACTTCAATAATGATTTTATCCTAGATAATGTGTTTGGATCCTATCGAATATGGTTTTCCAGATAATTTATTCTGTAACTGTTCAATGTTTGTTTGTATCTTTGCCTTCAGCTTCTGATATTCCCCAATAATCTTATCTTTATCCTCAATTTCTTCATTCTGTGTTGAAACTGTTTTCTTTAGATTTTCAATTTCAACTCCTTTTAGGTTTAAATATGCTAATGCTTTTGATAACCCATCTGTTGAATTTGATGAATTTGTGGTCTGTGATGAAGAAGTTCCTTTCTTCAGGATTTATATATGCTTCTCATACATTTCTATATAGTCTTCCATCTGCATAATCTATTTTACAAGTTTTTCTTTTTCCTTTTGTATCACCTGTAACTCTGGAGTTTTAACATGATCTATCCCAGGGATATTGACTCTTTTCTTTAGTGCCTAGATTTTTGTATGTTTTGTTTTCATCAACGCCTACATAGATGATTTTTGGCACATGGGTATACCGAGGGTTGAACGCTTCAACAATGCACCAACAAAACCCTAACTACCGACCCTTTTAGCAACACCTACGAAGCATATGAAGTCTCACCCGAGGTAGAGGCAGGGGGGGTTGCAGGACTCAGGTGTCTAAAACCTATATGGGACACAGATCTGTGATCACAGTACTTAAAAAATCACTTAGCCAATAACATTCATTCGTTTTTAACCACTTTATTCACATCGCAGGTTAAAACCCTAATTACAACACAATAACAACCAAGATCCAAGCATATCTAATCATTCAGCACATAGCATTAAAGTAGATCTAACATTCATTCACATCATAAAGCACTAAGCATCAGCTGGATCTATCATACATCTATATTAAGCAATTAAGCACATAAACAACATGAACATCAAAGTGCAAAGCACATCGACACAGGATATATGTGGTTCACCCCAGTGTGGGGCTACGTCCACCAACTCTTCTCTTCTTTATTAGGCTCTTCCAATATTATTACATGCACCAAACCACAAAGCTAACTCCGCATAGGATAGGAGATCTGTGCGCACCTCGCCAGATCCTCCTTCCTTGAGTTAGGTCACAGTACAAAGTCTTACATAGTTTTTGCACATAGCCTCTTATAATCACTTGCACTTAGCTTTGCAAGTCTTAACACACAATATGCACAAAGCCGATTACAAATACTTGCACTAAGCCACACACATCCACTAATACTTATTACATTGATTAGATACTTGTTTATACATTAAAAAAGAGGCCTAAACATGGGTAAGACCCATGGGCTGACATCCCATACCCGTTACATAATCCCTAAAATAAAAAAATCCTGTAAAAGGGGGTGAGATACTGCGATCTCCGCTTCACCTGGGCGCTTCGTCTTCGACTAGCCTGTCGAAGTCCCAAAAATGGTCAAACACAACCAAGGTTCTCCAAATATTGGTCGAGGGCTAACAAGCCCCCAACACTCACCTGTGACTCATCCCGAGTCACTCTGATCTGGGAAATTCTGCTTCGAAGGCCTCGAGCTTAGCTCAAGCTGCCTCAACTTTCTTCTTCGCCAGAGCCTCCTGCTCAACGAAATCCTATATGATTTTCTCAGTAACAGGCCCTTCCAAGCGTTGTTCCACTGTGGTGACCACTTGTTCCAGCTGTGCACCTTGTTCCTCGATCTCTTCAAAAAGTGTGCAGGCTTCGTCCTGCACTGGCTGGAGTCTCTGGGTCACTTCCATGAATCTACTCTGGATGTCATTGACCTGTTGCTAAATTGCACGCTGCTCCTGTGACCTTTTCATCTTCTCCACTGCGGTAAGAAGATTCAACTGCACTTGTACTGTCGATGCCTGTTGCTTCACCTCCTAGAGTTGTGCCTCCAATATTCTCAGCTCCGGGTCCTCCAAAAGGTGCTCATAGGCTTGCGCACTTCATTCACTGATTTATTTACATTCCAAGGCCAACGCCCTAATTTTTTCTACTGCATCCTTGACAATTTCTTCTGTTTGATCCCGCACTTCCTACAGAGTGCTCGACACTGCTTGCAGTTCCAGTTCTACTACCCTTGCTTGAAGCCACTGAATGGCTTCAACGAGCTTCCCAACTTGGATCTCAATTGTTTCTTCTTCCATTTGTGCTAGGCTCAACATAGAGCGAAGTGATCTAGTTACTGCTTCTCTAACCCTAATCTTATCTGCAAGCAACTGGTCTTTTTCTCTCTGAATCTGCTCTTTGTCCTCTTCCAACTTTGCTTGGAGGTCATCTTTATCTTGCTGCGCAACCTACCATTGCTCTAAGGCTTCCTCCTTTGCTTGCTTCAAGGCCTCTGTGGGCTTTTATTTTTCTTCCTGTACTTGTTGAAGGCGAGCCTCTGTCACATCTTCTAATCTGTGTAGTTGGGTAGGCTCATCTCCCACTTCTATACCTTCTGATGCCGATGGTGTTGTATACACTGCATGACTTGAATAGAGGGCTTGCTGTACCCCTTTCATCTTCACCTCAATCCTGTCATACATTGTTTCCTACTTTTCTTCATTCCATTGCAAAATATCCTCTAAAGTGTTTGCTACAGTTGCGATGATGAGGCCAATATCATCCAATGTGAGCATAGTCTGTAACTAGGGCTTATTGGCTCGTGACTTCTTCCACGATGAAGGTTTCTTCAAAGAAACCTTTCTTTTCTTTGATGTCTCGGCCTCTGTAAGGGGATCCTTAGGCAGTGTCACTTCACCCTTGTCTTACTTTTCTTCTTCCCCTTCCTCCTCTTGGTTTACTTCGTCACCTCCTCCTCCTCCTCTAGGTGAGTCAACTGCAGTTTTCTTCGATGCCTTGTTTATTTCCTGCAACTCGTCCTTCTTCTTCATCTTCTTAGCACTGCTCGGTCCATCATATTCTTCTCGGGTGACCACAAGACTTCCGATGAGGTTAGGTTTGGAAATCTTTGTCTGTTCGACTGGTACAATGAATTTTGTGGGCCATTCCTTGGTTATTTCCTCCATATATTCCTCAGTTAGTTTGTAATAGGACTGCAACTCTTCCTTATTTTCGTCCCCGCACAGAGTGATATATATGAAGTTCCTGTCTACGTGGAACTTTGCAAGTGGCTTGAACCTATGGAGTGTATTCGATGTCATGTGAGGGAAGGATTCAATGGCCCTCCTTAGCTGGAAGTAATAGGTGTGGAACAATGCATTTGACTTCCATTTCTTCATCATGTTGCTCGAATACCACAGGGTAGTGAACCTTGCATCCAGGGGTTCGGATGACTCTATGTCAGGGAAGGTCGCTCCCTCTGGCATCTCCCAAGTGACAAAGGAAAATAGAATCAACAACCAGCTGAAGTGAAACTTGTAGCCCTGGTCCTATGCTTCGTGACAATTCTTCTCCAACTGGTTAACGAGGTAGCTCACCCAGTTCATCTGCATCCCTTCAACACATTTTCTCGCGAGGTCAAAGACGAACCCTGTGACTTGCGTTGGTCTAATATTTTTGACGAGCTTATCAATGATCAACTGGAAATCTAGGCGCATTGTGCCATCTTGGATGGAGGCTACCTTGTAGTACCACTTCCCCTTCTCCACATCATCGTAGGTGTCTTTTATTCGCTATGACAGGGTGCGATCTGCAACCTTCCTTGGGTAGAATTTATGAGGGTTCGGTCCTTGCATGCTTAATCTAGTGATCATGTGGATCAACACTGGATCCACAGTCATGTGCCTATCTAACCATATATAACCTCCATGGTAGCACAATAGGAGGAGTTTAATGCACACGTTAACCTCCTGATGTCTGACGAAGTGGGTTAGCTTCATGACGTTGAGGATGGTGGACCTCACGATATCCTTAGTCCATGGCTGGGGGACTATCTTCGACTTCTTCCCCGTTGTCTTTGTCAAGTACTTATGCGGTGTGAGAAATGCATAATTATTCCTATCTCTCAGGTTAAAATCACTGATTTTAAGATCAGGGATCAGTCCTAGCTTCGTTCCCACTGCACGTATCCCCTTTGGGAGGTACACAGTGATGAGGGTGTACTTGAAATCTCTTGGGATGCTGTCATGACTAATCGTGCCAACCAGAGGTGGGATATAGTGAGGCAGGACCGACGAGATGAGATTTGTGTTTGCCAGGTCGTCGCGATGCTTGCTTCTTTTCTCTATCACGGTTCGTGATGGCCCAGATCGATGTGCAGTCGAGGAGTATTGTTGCAATCCCCTCGTCGATGAGGCTTGTACTCCTATGGACATGACCTTCTCAACCATAAGGTCTATCAGGATCTCCTCCGCATACTTCTCTACTGCGCTAAGGTCGCCCGACATGCATGTTCGAGATCAGATATCTCGGGGATGTGAACAAACACTTAGGTAAGAAAAAAAGGTGGCAAGGTCTCAATAAGCACAATGCGATAGAAATTATTTCTCCGTGGGCTCGAATAATCACAATTTGCAAAAGTGTCCTCGGTGAGACATTCGACGGATCAAATAGACAAAGTCATAACAGATTCATCCAACGAGCAGGAATGCCTCAATCCATCCATTGTGGCGCGGTCCCAATGGTCCAATGGCGATCTTTCTAGAAATAACTGCGTTTCTAGCTGTTCCAGAGCGTCGTTCTAATGGTCGAGATGCCTCTAACAATCATATTTCTTCACTGTGGCAAAGTGCCAGTCTACATTGTTCTGCTATTCTAGCGAGGTTCAAGTTCTACAAGCCTGCTTCCTGCAAAGTCTTTTCTGGAACCTCTTGCAAGTTTTCTAGCTTTGATTTCTTCTTACTGAGATTTCTTGCTTTCTTTCCTGTGATCTGAGTTGCTGGATCCCTCTTTTCATTTTTATTATTATCTTCTCTTATCATAGTAACTTCACACTGCTAAGGGTCTTTCACAGGGTTTCAGTGGAATACCTCTTCTCTTATTACTTCAGGGGTAGGTGTTGTTCTCTCGTGCATGGAAAGGTTCTTTAAGCCCTCTTGGGTTCTTTCAAACTCCACAACTAGTTCTCTAGCCCTTAGTTTATTTGAATTGGCCTCATGTTCTTCTATTAAGCGTGCTATTCTCCTAGCCATGAAATCCCTTAATTCTTGCTTTTTCCATTCTATAGATTCCTATTCTTCTTTCCTTCGGATATGATCTTTCTCAATCCACCTCCTTCCTAACAAAAGTGAAAAATGAGTGCTATTCTCAACAAACTTAACGACCTCAAATTATTCTTCTGTCGATGTTCCATGGGAAATCATAGGTACATGAGTAAGTCTTCCACATAGGGTTATCATATTTCCTTTAAACAAGCATATCCCTCCCAATGAAGGAATCATAGCAGGCTTTCCCAAAATTTCCCAAGTACTTTCTATCATGATATTCACTTATGTTTCCTCATCCATAACATAGTCTATGTCGAAGTCTCCTATTCTTGTTTCTATGCACTCATTCTCTTTTAAGATCTCTGGTAAACTGATGTATTTTTGATCATTCAGGGTTTCTTTCATCTACAATAATATAGTCTCTGATTCTTTCTAGTGTTCTAGCATATCCTTAGTCTCTTAACCTTATTCATGGTTTTCTTGTTCCATATTCATCTTTTCAACTTTAGCAATCATTCTAGGACAATCCAAAACTTCATGTCTAGTAGATTTACAACAAAGACAAATAGGACCTGTACCAGGACATTCCTTAGAAAGATGTCCCGGTCTTCTGCAACTATAACAAAGAGTCAATCCTCTTTTTCTTTAAACAATCCCCAACCTTTCCTGTACTACACACTGGGATCACACTTATGAACCTGGAAAAAATTGCTTCTAGGATCTTGCATCCACTTGTTAGTCCAAAAATTATTGAATAACATATCTTTCATTATTTCTATCATATCTATTCATATCAAGTCTTCTCTCTTCTAGCTCTACCCTAGTTTTCAGACTAGGACAAAATCTATCAAACATACCTAGATCCATTCTTTTGAAATAAAATTTTGTACTTATCTTACCTTTATCACAGAAAAAATCTTTAAGATCTTACCTCTTTTCTTCAGATCCGGTTCCCTTCTTAGCATAGATATTCACAAGTCAAGTAGAATACTGCACACTACAACAACATATCTATGCATAGATCTTTCTCTTTTCTTCAGTTCCCAACAATCATAGTTTTAGGTCCTGGAAACAGAACCATTTGTTGGCACAGGGGCATACCCAGGGTTCAACGCTTCAACAACGCACCAACAAAACCCTAACTACCATCCCTTTTGGCAACACCTGTGAAGCAGATGAAGTCTCACCCGAGGTAGAGGCAGCGGGGGTTGTAGGACTTAGGTGTCTGCAACCTAGCCGGGACATAGATCTGTGATCACAATACTTAACACAAAACTTAGCCAATAAAATTCATTAGTTTTTAACCCCTTTATTAACACCACAGGTTAAAACCCTAACTACAACACAATAACAACCAAGATCCAAACATATCTAATCATTCAATACACAGAATTAAAGTAGATATAACATTCATTCACATCATAAAGCACTAAGCATTATTTGGATCTATCATACATCTAGATTAATAAATTAATCACATAAACAACATGAACATCAAATCACAAAGCACATCGACACAAGATATACGTGGTTCACCCTAGTGTGGGGCTACGTCCACCAACTCTTCTCTTCTTTATTAGGCTCTTCCAATATTATTACATGCACCAAGCCACAAAGATAACTCTGCATAGGACAAGAGATACGTGCACACCTTGCCAGATCCTCCTTCCCCGAGTTAGGTCACAACACAAAGTCTTACACAGTCTGCGCACAAAGCCTCTTACAATCACTTGCACTTAGCTCTACAAGTCTTAACACATAGTATGCACAAAGCCAATTACAAATACTTGCACTAAGCCACGCACATCCACTACTACTTCTTACATTTCTTAGCTACTTATTTATACATTACAAAAGAGGCCTAAACATGGGTAAGACCCATGGGCCAACATCCCATACTAGTTACATAATCCCTAAAACCCAAAAATCCCATAAAAGGGGGCAATATTCTACGATCTCCGCTTCGCATGGGCGCTCCGTCTTCGACCAGCCTGTCGAAGTCCCAAAAATGGTCAAACATGGCCAAGGTTCTCCAAAACTTGGTCGAGGGCCAACAATGTTGCATCTCGTGGATTAACTCCCAGATCCATTACCCACTATTCCAATTCCTCTACTCTTATTTGCTTGGTTCTTTTGGCTAACTTTTCATTTTTCAGTTGGTTTTTGATCTTTTCATTTATAACTTGCAACTTCTTTATTCCAAGGGTAGATATCATCACATCCCTATTTAACATTTCTCCAATTTTCTTATGTAGATTCATTTTATCCAATGGATGAACTGCATTAAGATAAATATATATGTTTGTAACTTTCTTTTGATATTTTGGTTCTAGCACTGCTATATTCAGTCTACCTTTTTCATAATCCATACTTGATAGAATCATGGTCTGATATTTCTCTTGGTCAAAGATATTAAGAAGAATGTTTTGTTTGATCTTTTCACCCATCTTCCTAGTAGCCATGAACTGATGAACATGATCAATATGGTTTGATTGATTTGTATCCAAATATTCTTTTCCACTTTGACTTTCTACACTCTAAGTATTTGTTGATGATGATACTTCTACCATTACAATGGGTTATCTGATCATTGGTGCTACTTCTTCTTGCGATTGTTGATATTCATCTTCATCAAGTATCACTATTTTCTACCTTTTTTTGACCTTTATTCCTCTATTTCCGAGTTCTTTGAGGCTGATACCGTAGTATTTTTTTTGTATATATTCTCAAATTGTTGAGGAGTCTTTGTTACTGGAGAATTTGAAGGTTTATTTGGCACTTTACCCTGGATTTGCAAAATACTCTGCATATCTTCCTAGTTGTTCTGGTTTTCCAACAACTCCAACTGTGCTTTTTGATGATGTTGATAAGGAACTTGTCCATGTGTAATCCTTTTTGAATAAATTATAGCATGAAGATCATACATCCATATTTCTCCCTGCTGTAATCCCATGTTCTAGCGAAGTTTTTCTGCTACATGCAAAGATGCTCTAGTATTGACAATAAAAGGACCAACCTCTTTTTTCAATTTAAAATCAACTTTGTAATTTCTTGATACAAAATTAATATGATCATAGTTTAATCTCTGTCTAAAGTATTTCCAATGAAAAGACTCTAGGGGTCAAGAAAGTAGGCAATAGGAAAGGTTGTAGTTAAGAACCATATTTCCTAATTTCTGTATGATCTAAAAAAATGTACCAATCCCATACTCTTTTGTCAATACTCAACTGCAATAGTTTCTTTCATTCTAGAAAGACTCTAGGAGGCATCTCATCATGTCTAATCAGATAAGATTCTGACGTGAAGTGGTCAACATATTCTAAGAATCACACATTCTGAATATTTTTCTTAATCAGAGAAGTCCCATGTATGATTGAGACTGGATTACCAATTTCATCTTCAATTTTCAGTCCAAGATGTGAAAAGTGAACACCTTGGGAAAACAAAAAGAGGTGAATGAGGTAGGATTGATATCTTAAAATTATGAGAGTTTCAAATTCTAACAATTGATGATGGATATTATCTACTAGAAATTGAGCATAGTTGAATTTAGTTAAGGGTTTCATCGTAAATGGACAAATTGACATCATGCACCCTAAAACAAATTCATCAACCAAAAGGTCATTATCTTTCCCTAAAATTACAAATATCATTGCAATAATCTACCTTGATATTTAAGGAAATAAGCTAGTTTCAAGAGTAACATAATTTGCAGGGATACCAAGATTCTTGCAAAAATAAGACTGTAAAAGGGCAACTCTATCCCGATGATTTAACTCTATGAAGCATTTGGATAATACCATTTCATCTAGAGTTTCACTGTTAATTTTTAATGGCCACCTTATCATTTCATAAATTGATTGGGGAGTTATCTCAATAATCACAGACCCATCTTTAGAAATAACCATTCTCTTAGAAGAAATGTAGTTCAAATCGCACTAGACCACAAATTCGGGAAATTCATACACTTGGGGCACTAGAAAATTTTCCAAATCAGACTCCCAAGCATGATAATGGTCAACTAAATCCGTAAAGTTTTGGAGTGCTAGTTGGTGAATTTCAAACAAGTCATATGATAGAACTAGGTCGAAAATAACTTTATCTCTGTCAACTAAATCTTCTTCCTCAACAATTAGCAGTTTTTTAGCTTTGGTTGATTTAGATGACTCCATTTTAAACAACGAAAAGCTGGAAGAGTAAAGGATTTCGGGTTACCTGTGGAAAAATTTGATTCAGAATATACTCGGTCTGGAATGTCGCTGGTAAGTTGGATTGTGTTATTGGTTTTAACTCTTTGTAAATCACACCTTAACCATAAAAAAATTCACCTTTACCTTTTTAAAATGAAACTTGAATATGCGGCGAATTAGAATTGGTGAAGAAAATAATTAAATTTAAATAAAAATTGACAAAGCTTTCACTTCACCTTTTACCACTTGTTTACGTCACCTAGGAGACACACCAATCCAACATTGATTGCGGGGGGGTCTTGAGTGGTTATGCTAACCATCGAGGGGGGGGGGGGGGGGG
>ML790943.1:60377-87934 GCA_009831015.1 Picea engelmannii
AACTTGAACAAGAAGTTGTCTCATTGAGGAAGAGCTTAAGAAACTCTCAAGTGCCAAAAGAATTAACACATCTTGGATGCATGGGTGAAACTTCATACAAAGAAGATGGAAATACCAACAAGAAGGTTGAAGAAAGAGCTACATAGATAGTTGATGAGAAGTGGACCAGGATACCAGAAAGAAGGAATGATTACAAAAGAGATGAATATCCAAGAAGACCTCCTACCTTTGAGAATCAAAGAAGAATCAATCAGTATGAAGGAAACTACAAAAGAATAGATCATGAACCCAGATGGACTACATCACAAAGAATCCCACTTACTCCAAGGTATCAAAATTCCTTTCTTGGTCATTGTTATACTTGCAAAAATTTTGGACATAAGGAAACTAATTGCAGAATCAATGAAAGGAACACATACGCAAGAAACATGAATGGTGTAAATAGAAGATATGGAAATAATCATGGATTTGTCAACAGAAGTTATAATTCATTTTCCCCATTGATGGACAAAAATATTGCATACTACAAATGTAATTATCTTGGTCACAAAGCATGAGATTGCAGATATATGAATGAATATGTCCCTATGCCAACCACAGTATGGAGAATGAAAGAGATTCCAAAAAATGAAGATTGTCGAATAGCATTGATCGCTGAAGAATGTAAAGAAGAAGATGAATGGTACATAGACAGTGGATGTTATTCACACATGACCAGGGATCAAGACAAATTCATTAGCTGGAAGAGAAAGGGTGGCAATGTTGCACTTGGATATGACTCATCTACCAAAATACTTGGAGAAGGTGTAGTAGAACTTGGAAGAAAAAATGTAAAAGCAAAGAATGTCCTATTGGTTGAAGACTTGAAGCATAATCTATTCAGTGTTATTAAAATGTGTGATCAAGGATACACTCTTACGTTTGACTCCCGAAAATGTAAAATCAGAGAAAATAACTCAGGAAGATTGGTTGCAATTGCAACAAGAAGACTGAACAACATATACATCCTAGACATGAAGAAGAGCAATAAGACAGAAGCCACACAAAATGATTACAAGGAAGGAAAAGTCCCAAAGAACAAAAATAAGGATGAAGTATTATTGAGTGCCATATGTTCAGGGGGAGCAGCCCCAAAGAAGAGAGTTACCTTTTGCCTTTAAACTCAGGGGGAGATAAATTGGGATCATGATGATAGGGGGAGCATGAGTTTTTCCATCAATGACAAAGGGGGAGATTGTTGGAAGATTGGTTGTTGTCATTGATATCAACCCTAGTCATGGGTTTTGGACTGCAAGATTGATGAAGGTATTTGGACATGAAGGAAAATGCACATGTAGATATAAGACCCATGGATGGATATTATACATCATGTTGTTTCTGGTGGTATGTGGCACATCACGTGGATCCTCATGGTTGAGGAGAAATGAATTTTTGAAGATGACAAAGTGAATTGAAGAAGGAAGTACATGTAGGCCCTGAAGATAGTTAAATAAAAGAATTACAAAATAAGAAATTGTCAGGTCAGACCTAATGTTAAAAGGAAGTGACATAAATGGTATAAATAAATATCATTATACATTCATTTGATACACAAGTCAAATTTCAGAGGAAATTAGAAGTAAAGAAGGCCGGATTTCAAGGGAGGATGAAGTCTTTTGGTGATGTGTTCTAAGGTATGTTATTTTCAGGTCATCTTAACATTTTTGCTATAATTTTTTTTATAGAACGATTCATATGGTGAAATTGCTATGGTATTTAGACAAAATATCAAGGTAACTATGGTAAATTTTTTATCTCTTGATTCTCTATAATTATGGAGATACACTCTGTGGAAGATAGGGTTTGTGACCAGTCCTGAAGCTAGTCAATAAACAGGTGTTCTGGGTAAAAAAGACATAACTTCTTCATAGAGAATCCAAATTATGTGGGACAAATTTAATTGGAAACAATACAGACTATAGTTTCTTGTGTACGAGTTTCAGAATCTGATGTTAAATATTGAGTGCGGGGAATTCTTTACAATTTCAGTCTCCTGAATAAACCAAAATTGAACAAGGTCTACCATTCTCTCTATAAATTCTTTTTAGGGAGGATTCAAAGAGTGAAACTTGGAGGAGTTTAAGAGAATACATTGAGTAATATTATATACAGGATCAGATTACTCCAAGAATTGAAGAATTGCAGAAATTGAAGAAGTCTCAGGAAGCATTATTAGGTTCTATGTGATGATTGGTTGATGTTGATGATTTAATGCAAAGTTTTATTATCTCTCATATATTCTTGGGTGGAAGGAAGGGGAAAGGATGGAGAGTTCAACTCTCTCTTGATATTGGAGGATTGTATCTTCCTCTTGGAGGTTTATCCCTCCCTTTACATTTGGAAGCTGTAGCTACCTTTGGAATTCATTACTTCCCTTGAACAATAACTATTGATTATTTCTCATATATTGTGCATGGTGTATTGTGGTGTATTGGTGTAACTCTTATACTATTGTTCATTGATAATTGGATATAATTGAATGGTTTAAGTATAAGTTGAAAAAAGGTTTTAAATTGTACTTGATACTGATTCACCCCCCTCTTAGTATCAACAGAGTGTCCATATCCCCAATGAAGATACCTGCATTTCCCAATTGAATTTCCTTTTACCATCCCTTTAATTTTGTTTGTGAGTTTGCATGATATGGGGGAAATCAATATGTTTTTTTACATTAATGGATGATGTTTGTTTTTCAAGGATGAATTAGAAATACATAAGTGATAAAGTATACTCATAAAGATTTTAATTTCCTCAGTCCTAACTATATCTTTCCAAAATATACCAGTTTAGTAGCATGCCTTGAGTAAAACAATCAGTCATAAGTTTGAAACTAGAGCCTCTACCTAGAAAGAATTACCCAAAACATACATTTTCAAATTTCATGAGGAAACAAGTAAAATGTTTTCTTTTCTGGTTTTTAAAGTAACATGTCAAAATATTCATTAGTAGTTGGAACAATCTTTTTTATTAAGATTTTAAAATGAGAGAACATAAGGAATTCATTTATTTAAAGAAAATGTTTATTAAGTGAAGTTCTTAGAAAGGACGTTCTTTATTTTTTTGTTTATTTGGATCATTCTTAATGATTAATGAATCTTCATAAGTCATACTTCACATCCAAAAACATTTATCAACCATATTTATTTATAAATCCTTTTGAAAACTGACAAAGAAAAACTAATAAAAACAATTATATATAATGAATAAAAAATGAAAATTTTAAAACTGAATGAAATGTTTCAAGATCTACACATTCATAGAAAATTCCAGCAAATTTCCTTCCAAATTATGAAGGGAAAATGAGTTGTTTCCTGAAACTGCAACAATATTGTACAGTCCAAGACATAAATGATCAAACTTTCCATGTTTGTCATGATATTCTCTCCTGCTATCCCATCTCAACAACAAATCACCATGAATAAAATTTCTCTGTTTTTCTCTCCTATAAAAAATGGATTTCATCTTGTCTTGATAATCTTGAAATTTCTCATTAACTTGTTCTTTGGTTTGTTGTGCTTCAATAAACTGGTTCATTCTTTTGGTAATATCATTAGGTTCTTCTTCATCGTCTTGCAACAATTTCATCACAAGCAGAACAAGATTAATGGGAAGTGTTGTTCCTGAGATTAAACTTAAGGCTCAAAGCATAAAGTTAGGGATCAGGAATTAAGGAATGATTTGTTTTAAGAATTATTTTTTTTTCCATTAGTTATGTAAGAATTTAAATCCTCAAATGAAATTAATAGTTGAACAAAATAGAGGCCGTGTTTTGTCATCTGAGTATTAATCAAATTGAGTGGTGATGAAGAAAGTTACAAAACTATTAAACAAGCTAAGGCATCAATGACAGAAGAATATTACCTTGTTTATAGTAGAATAAAGAGTGAAATGCACCCCTGGAAGGATATATGATATAGTGGTCCAAGTAACTTGTAGGTCTTGTATTTGCTGATAGCAAATACAGAGGAAAAACTGCTTGCTTATCAAATAACTAAATGAAATATGATCACAGTAGATGTTGTACTAAATTGTAGTCATTCACTTATCGAGGAGTACCGTAAAGAAAATTGGAAATATGAAATACAAGAAGGGAACATAACTCAAACTGCACAAAATTTGGAATCCCTGTCTACGCTTGTATTAATACTCACAAAGGATGAGTTTTCTTAGTTACAATATGACAAGAAGAAACCTTTGTTCGTTATTCTAAATAAGTATTTATACGAAAGGTTCTCAACCCTAAACAGTTGGAATTCTCCTTATTTCTAAAATAGTAAAGATTACAAAAAGTGAAATCTGAAGCGCTTCACTTGCATCTCTTTTGTCTTTTCGTCATGTTGGCAGAGGCGTTTTTATTTCCCGTTGTCTAGCTTAGAAATAGATAATCTCTAATCATGATGTGTACAGATGATGTGTACAGACTACCTCATTGGTTCTCAGAGGTGCTTCCCTTTCCTTTCTTGATACATTCAACACATTTTCTCACAAATTGTGCTACCAACATGGAGGGTTTTGTTTAGTCATTTGCTTCAAAAACATATAATTTCTTTTCTGATTTAGGAAATCTATCTTCCATTATTTTTTCCTCTGAAATTATGGACTATAGCTGCACATTAGGCTTCGTGAGCCATCTATCTATCTGAGTAATATCAATATGTTTTAATAGCAAGATTTCAGCCTGAGCCTCTTCCATGTTTGTCTTGATATTAAGTTGATGTTTGGCTATATCAACTTGTCCCAGTATTTTAGAGCTATCATATTTTTCGAGGCTTAATGACTCTTGGTTGAGTAATTGAAAAGATTCTTCACAAGCCTCTTTGACTTCTTTAAACATATTTTTACCTTCGTCTATATTGGCTTCCCAGGTCTTGAGTATTATATCACCTCTGGATTGTTCTGAAACAAACAACCTAGAAACCACAAGCACTCCTTCTCTAGCCGGCAATACAACTGCTTCCTGGAAAGTGGCCCGAGCAACAATATCTTTTTTCTCTCTTAAACAAATGTTATCTAAGGATTGATTTACCACCCAAAAATGATTTTGGATAGCTTACACCTTATTGAAAAGGCTTCGTTGCGCTGATTCCAGTTCCTTATTTACCTCTAGAGATTGGGTTTCGAAAGCTGATATAACCACTACCATTTTTTTGGTTAAGATTACCTTCGCTTGCAACTATCTGACTAATTCATTGCTTGTCTATGACTTTTTCTGCATCTCATCAAGACTGGATTTGAGCTGCTGGACTTCCTTGTCGATCTCACTCCTGACATTCCGCTCCACCATTTTCATTTGATTTTACAATTTTCCTATCAGCATATCTTTCTTCTTCAACTTCTCCTTCAGGTTGCTCACTGAAAACTGGTTTGCTGTCGCGAAATCTCCCAGGGATCCTGTGACCTCTGTAGCGAAGTGTTCTTCTTCTAGGGTCTGCCCATCTAATAACACCCTGTGTCCTTTAATAGTTGCACCCTCCTTCTGATGTGTTTCTCTCTTTACCACAACCCTTCTCTTATTACTGAAGAATAATTCTGAAGGAGGCATCTCTGCTACTAAAATAGGTGTAAGGTCTCCTATGAATACCACTTTGGCTATCGTGTTCCCTCTACTGAACTATAGAGGTGTGACATATTTGATATGAATACCTATCTTAGTGGATGTATGCTTCTCGACTATGTCATTTGTTGGTTTACCCGATGTGGACTGTGGCTTTTCTTCTGCCTTCTCTAACAAGGTCTCAGTTTCTTCCAAATTTTCTCGGGCATCCTGTCCACTAGAGATCCTTGTTTCTAACCCTTGGATCTTCGTTTGTTGTGTGGCTGGAGGTGTCAAGATTTCCCCTTGCAATACTTTGGGGAGGCCATTTCTTCGATGTTTCTGGAAATTATAAAAATTGGTCATTTTATTTGGTGTCAGAGCTTGAATTCGATCCAAAACCTCTTGATAGGACCTCACTCCTTGGAATATTTCATCCCGAGGAGAATCCTCATGTTCATATCTTTTCAGATTGCAGTTGGCTATGTGGTTACCTATGATCTTCTACGGATCATGCTTCTTAAATTCAATATCGACCAAATTTATTCTTCCAGGGCCGCGACTTTTACTTTCAAATGGCCGAAGTCCAACAGAGAAAATGTACCAATTTGCATGGGAAAAATGAGCAATTGACCAATTCATACTGCAGAATATTGAACACTTTCATCCAGGATTTAACGACACCTATGTTTTTGGGTGAGGTGTCGGAGAGGATATCTATGCTCTGGATCGATCCTTCACCAGGTGCTTTAGTTTCTTTTTGAGGAGCCATGGTATCAGGTCTCAGAGCTTTGATATCTGTCACAGGATAAGCACAAATTTTATTACCTTGAAAACTTACTGCTTAGTGAAAAAGCACATTGAAATTTGAAATTCAATATCTTTTTCCTTTAATTGCGTCGACTTGCCAATACTTCTATTGACGGAACATTTACTTTTCCTTAGTGAATAAGATTTTGATGGTGGTCTAGGATCTCGCTTGGAATGATTGTCATAAATCAACTATTAATGTCATTAATTTTCGGGAAAAACATACATGAAATTTGAATTTATCTAATTCATTATTTAGTGAAAGATTAATTATGTGATAATTATCATTAATGCGTCAGTTAATCACACTTATCGTTAAGAAAATTTCGCGAATTCAGATATCAGGATATCTTATGACATTTCAAGGTATAATCCCTGAAACGCGAAATCGTGATGTGATTAATTAACTTTAATCATGTTTAACCCCTTTAAATAATCATGATCAACCTAAGAAAACTTCACGATTTCGGCTATCGGGACTTTGAAAGTCTTTCGAGGAAGGATCTCTGAAACGTGAAATCGCGATATGATTAATTAACCGTTAATCCTTTTCAATTATTAATTAATATGGTTTAATACTTTAATACAATTTCATGAGTTCGACTATCGAGACTTCGATAGTCATTGCATCTAGGATTCCAGAAACATGAAATCACGACATGATTAATTAACTGTTAATCATTCTTAATACTCAATTAAGCTGGTTAAGACAATTTCATGATTTCAACTATCGGGACTTTGGAATTGTTGTATGTTGAAATGCCTACATTGTGAAACTATGAAACCCAATTTCTCAAATGTAGTCTTTTAGTTATTTGACTTGTTAACGAGTAGGCGATTCATAATTCTTAAGAGATTAGGATCATTTGATTTAATGGGAGACTTCATCAACGATGATAATTAAGAGCGCATTGTTTTTATTTAAATGAGAATGAAATCTATTAAAGTCTAAAGTTTTATAAATATATATGCGTTCCAACATAGGCTCCATCTAGGGATCTCATCTCCATGTGAGACACATAAGAACAATAGACCAAGTATCCTTTATTGGGTAAATGGAGTCATTATTGCATTTCTCTGAAACACATTCTGAAAAAGGACACACAGACGGACTTTGGACTTCATCCATATCTTTGAAAACTTTCAAAACTTAATCATTCATCGATCTCGAGTTTAGGCTTATTAATGGATTCCTTTCTTAAAACTGATTTCATATTTGCTTAAGATAATCAAAACAACATTAACTGATCTATCAAATTCTATTCGATTTTGTTCACATCAAGGAAAGGTAATTTTAATGTTTTAATCAGGGAGTCCCATGTTGGCTTAGAATGTAGATCTAGTTGAAAAGAGAAATAGTTACCAGAGTTCATTATAATACATGTATAATAGCCTTACAGATATCGTAGGCATTGCTTCACTGCCAGCGAGCCTGTTCAGTACCTCGATGAAGTTATCTAATTCCCACATTGAATTTCCTTTCACCACTTCAATCAGTAATTTTGCATTTAAATGCTGAGATGAGGGCAATTATTTAATGAATTTCCTTTCATCATATCTTTTTGGACTAGATGGGGGCAATCATTTTATGAATTTCCTTTCACCATCTGTCTTATATTTTTTAAAACATGAAGTAGGGGAAATAAATTTGTATACAATATACCAGGGATGACATCTGTTTATAATTTAGCATCAAAGGTATGTTAAATCACTTTGATTACTCTGGACTAATCTTCTTCCAACCTTCAAAACACCTTCACTTATAGGAAGTTTTCAAGGGGAAATTTCATTTTCCAAGGACTTTTCTTGAGCGAAACTAATCAGTCTAAATATGTTAGAAAAGATAAAGTAGTTAGGATTATCCCATACATACTTTCTTTTAGTTAAAGTTAGAGGGATCATAAATATTTTTTCCTATTCGCATGTTGCAGACTTATTTATGAGCTTTCAGAGTCAAAGTGAATTCCTTTTTCTGCCATGAATATCAAGAAAATATATTTAGAATCATAGGAAACTACAGCTCGAAGATAAGCAGGAAAAACATAAAGATGATTAAGATGGTCTATCGTGAAAATGGTCATCCCTATGTGAGTCTGCTTATGGATTCTCGAATTCTTTACTTTAAAGTCTTTTTATTGCCTACTTTCTTATTATAAATTTTATTTCATTTTTAATTTTATTTTATCTAGAGAAAACTCTTGAGAATTAAAACGTAATTTTATGTTCCTCTGGTTGTAGATTAGGTGATAACATTTGTACAAATGAAACTTCTGTCATACCTAGTGATATCTCCCTGAAAATTTAGCTTGGGTTAGTAGGGCAGAATTTCATACCCCAGATTTTCTCTATATTTTCAACCAAAAAAACTATCTATTTATCACTTGTTTCAAGAGAAAGCCAATGTTTTGAAATGTGAGCATCGATTTATGATACAATGTATCTCTCAACTATCATCAAGTATACTGCGATGAAAATAAACATGAGGGTTGTCAAAAAATTCTGTAGATCAGAACTCTATGCGTTATTTATTTTTATATTTTTGTTTTTATGAAATCGACAAACCTGTTTTTATTTACAGTGAAAGTAAGGACTTATTGAAGAAACGAAAAATTGTAAACAAAAATGTGAAAATCAAACAGGTATGTACAATGGGAGTTCGAAATCTAGTTACTGCATGAAATGCTTAAGGTAATTCCCGTTGATAGGGGCGTTGAGGATCTTCCCATCGAGATTTTCTAACAAAAATGAATTCTTTCCCTCAGAAGCTGTGACCTTGAAAGGTCCACACTAGATATGGTCAAATTGGTTGTGCTTTCCTGAGTCTTCCTTCCCGACATCCCATTTTAAAACCAGGTCACCAGGGAGGAATTCCCTATCTTTAGCTTTTTGGTTAAACAGGGCTTTCATGTTATCCTGATATTTCTGGAGTCTCTCATCCACTTTAGCCCTATTTTGTTGGACTTCTATCAATTGATTTATTCTTCTAGTGATGTCATTTGGTTCTTCCTTAGCGTCCTGCCAGAGTTTCATTACGGGCAGAGAAATATTTATGGGGAGAACCACATCAGTTCTGTATACCATTTGAAAGGGGGACATTTCGATGGATTTCTTAGTGCCTATTATATTATCCCATAAAACATACTTTAAATGCACATGCTAGGCTTTCTTATTTTCAATCAACACTTTTTTAATTATGGTGATTAAACTCTTGTTCGAGGAATCAATTAATCCATTTCCTTGAGGATAGTAGGCCATTGAATGTCCTAGTACAATGTTGTACTTTTGAAAAAACTTACCATAGCCATGGATTTGAAAGCTTGGGCATTATCAGTGACTATCTTCTGAGGACATCTGAATCTCGATAAAATGTTCTCTTCTAAGAAACTGATCACCACTGAGTCTATTGTGTTTCACATTGGAATGGCCTCCACCCATTTAGTGAAATAATCAAGAGCGATCAAAATCCACTTATGTTGTGCACTTGAATGTGGATGTATTTCACCGATGAAATCCAGACCCCATTGCTAAAACGAAGCTTCTATTTTGATTGGGACCAAAGGTAAGGCCGAAAGATTTTTCTTGCCTGAAAATAGTTGGCAGGGGTTACATGCTCTAACTTTGGCATTCACATCAGTGAATAATTTCGACCAATAATATCCATCTCTCAGGATTTTATAGGCCGTTTCTCTCCAGGCGTGATGCCCTCCACACACCCCTTCATGAAATTCATTTATGACTTTCTCCGTTTCAGATTCTACTAAACAACTCAATAAAAAGGCCACAGGATCTTCCAATATAGTTGGCTATCTATGATACAATACTTTACTGCATGCAACTTCAACGTTCTAGCCTTGGAATGGGTCATATAACTTGGACACTGTAGAGTTAGAAGGTAAGAAACTATGTCTTTATACCAGGCAGAGGAAGATAATTTTTCTTGGATCTTGGTTGTAGGTAAAGTAACATCAAGTTCGTCTATGTATAGAAAATATTCATAAGCTTGTAGATGATTTATCCCCAGTGCCTGAGAATTTGATTCAGATAGTAATTTAGCCAAGCCCTGACCTTTGACAAGTTTGGTTGGTCTTACTTCTAGGTCAAATTCCTGAATCTTGGCTAACCAACGACCCATTTTTCCATCACTATCTAGTTGAACTAATATATCCTTGACATCGTTGGTTGGTACATAGGCAATTATCTTAGAATGGAGTACACAATTACTGAAAGATTTGAGGGACTTTACCATTGTGTATGCTTGTTTTTCCAATATATCATATTTCAGTTCAACATCTCTGAGACTTTTACTAAAAAATGCTATTGGCTGCTCGAAACCTTCATCGTTTTTTTGTAAGAGAACAATTGCGATAGTGTGTTCGAAGGCGAATGAGAAAATCAAGAATTCTTTCACATAATCTAGGCTGGCTAGCACCGATGCTTCACCTATAAATTTCTTGATGCGTTCAAATGAAGCTTTGGCTTCAGTTTTCCATTTGACCTCGCTGTCCTTTTTGAGCAT
The DNA here is from genome assembly GCA_009831015.1 of Picea engelmannii. NCBI lineage: Eukaryota > Viridiplantae > Streptophyta > Pinopsida > Pinales > Pinaceae > Picea > Picea engelmannii. The sequence goes on from ML790943.1 coordinate 71,276, forward strand.
ATCTGTAATCAATTTTACAATTTCAACGAAGTTTGGGATGAATCTTCTTAAACAATTATTTTTTCCTAAAAATGATTGTATTTCCTTTATGTTTGTAGGAATATTGATAGTATCTATAGATTCAACCCTTTTCGGGTCGATTTTGATTCCATTTCGAGATACTATGTGGCCCAAGAGTTTACCTTCCTGCATTGCAAAGTGAGATTTCTTGGGATTCAGAGACAAACCAAATTTTCGACATTTCTTAAACGTTTGTTTGAGGTGTATCAGGTGCTTTGCGTCAGATTTAGAAAACACGATTAGATCATCAATATAAATGACAACAAACTTATCTCTTTCACTGACAAAGTCGATGTCCATAGCTCGTTGGAAAGTGGCTCCTGTGTTCATCGAACCAAATGGCATTTTTCCATACATAAAGGTACCCCATGGGGTAGTGAATGCAGTTTTTTCTTTGTCAACCTCATGGACTGCAATTTGATTATAGCCTAAAAATCCATCAATCATAGACATTCTATTTTCTCCAACCACTTTTTCCAATATGTGATCCATTTTAGGTAATGGATAATTATCTTTGAGAGATGATCTGTTTAAATTTCTGAAATCTACACACAGTCTGATTTCATCGTTTTTCTTCCTGACCGGAACCAGATTGGATACCCACTTAGAATATTTGAGTGAAACAATGATCTTCGCATCTAGGATTTTTTTCACTTCCTTTTCTATCATAGACAACAATATAGGATTTATCTGTCTGAGCTTCTGCCTGAAAGGTTTACCGCCCTATTTTTAGGGAATTTTGGTTTCAATTACGGTGGTGTCATAATTTCTTAATTCATCATAAGACCAGGCGAAAACATCCTTGTACTTCTTGAGTAACTCGACATATTTTATTTTCATTTAAGGGGGGAAGGCATTTAGATATCTTTACCATCTTAGGAGTTTCCTTAGTGCCTATGTTACAATCTTCAACCTCTTTAGGCTGAGGCTGCAACGTAGACTTTAAGGGAATATCATCATGATCGAATAATATTTCCAAAGGAATCAGACCTTTAGGGATCTAATTATTTTTCGGTAACAACATGCGATGTTTAGTGATGTTATCCTGGAACTCCTAGGGATCTTCACCTTCCTGCATAATCCAAGCAGGGTCATTCTCATTTTCCTGATCAATATGCGTTTCAGAAAATTCGTCCACCATTTCTAGGAATTTCCTGATTTGTTCATCATCCTCAAAGACTTGCTAGTGTTGAACATTATTTGGTATGGAGGGTCTGTGCCTCATGTCTATGTGATACTTTAGTTTGAGGACAATAGGAGGTACAAATTTTGCGGCTGCTTTGGCCAATGAATTTTCCTGTTGATTCTCCATTCTGGGGATATGGTGGATATTAAATGATGAGAAACAATTATCAATCAGATCCCAGGTACAATTTCTGTAGGACCTCAAACTTGGGTGTTTGGACTGGTACTTTTTCTTTATCTGTTTCATGATCAATTCTGCATCACCATAAACTATCATATTTTCAATTTTAACTTCTTAGGATCCTCTAATCCTAAAACCGAGGCTTCATATTCACATACATTATTTGTATAATCGATGTCCCACTGTAATTTGTAGGAAAATGAAATAATGAAATTGTCTCTGAGTGCCACAAACAACACTCCAACTCCTACTCCTTCATAAGATGAAGCACCATCGAAATACATTTTCCAAACTCCAACACTATTTACATTTTTATTTGTTTTTTCTATTTTTTCTTTTTCTGTACAATTTTCTTCTATAAATTCATCTAAATCATCATCAAGAGATAATATATAGTTTTCTAAATCCTGATTAGCAACATACATAGGGTAATTAATTGGATTTTGTGGGTCACTTATAGTATATGCCAACCTTGTTTCTCTGTACAGGCGAGTGAACTGCTTGTCGAAGATCGAGATTGTAGCGTATGTCATGTCGAGTTGAAGGGATCCTCCAAGTTTGGCACCCCAAGACCTAGATAACAACATGCCATACTTTTCAGGGATATCAACAACAACCACATCCATCAGAATACTTTTTACAAGAATCTGTGCAATATTAACCACTAGATCTTTAATCATACCCATACATTTAACTTTTCTTGAATCAAAAGAATACAAATCTCTGTATGGTTTGGTAATTTCAAGGCCTAATTTTTCCATAATAACTTTGGGCATCACATTGTGGGAGGCTCCAGAATCTAACATACAATTATGGAGCAAATGATCATGCACAATCAACGTGATGTAGAAAGGAGCGACAAAATCTATGGCATTTTCAAAATGCGGACCAAAAATTATAGTCGGTTTATCATCTTCTAAATTTATAACATTTGTCTGACTTTCAATATCCGAAAAATTTATCATTTTGGCAATCTGTTTTCTATATGTATGGTTTTTTTCCAGTTCAACCAGAGGTACAGGGATCTTGATTTTATTAATCTCATTTTCTAGATTGAAACTCCTCATTGTCTTTTTGGCTTCTCTGGCTGGGATCTCTATCTCCCTTTTTTCTGTTTTATTAGTTTGTGTTTCTTTTGTTTCGACTGTCTTTGTTTTGACAGTTGAAATTTCCACTACTTTTGTGTTGGAAGTTTGTGTTTCAACTACTTTTGTCTTGGCAATCTATGTTTCAACTACTGATTGAGCTGCCTCACTCGCTTTACTTCTCATCAAGATTTTATTTGGTTGGGAAGTTGTGACATTTCTATCTCTAGGCCTCAAATTATACTTCTGTTGAAGCTTGACCATTATATTGTCAGTGATTCCTTGATAAGAAAAATATTCTGTAATATTTATGTTATCATCATTAAACGGGCATTCTGCACCTAAAGACCTTTCATAGTCTTGCCTCGTCAAATGAGGTTCTTGATCATTATCACTAAGATTATTCATGTCTTCCTCTAACTCCTCAAATATTCGCATGTCATCTCCTCCTATAAAATTTTCGTTTTTAAAGGGGGTCTAAATATTTTGATCTGTCTTTGTTGCGTTTGAGGGTTAGGATTTCTTCTAAAATCTTTTCTAGTGAACTGATCTATTTTAGATTGGTCCAGTTCCATCCTAGAGATTTTGTTTAAAAATTATTTAATTATTTTTTCCATGTCATCCATTTTGTCTTCCTCAGACCTCCCAGATCCGGAAGGTCCTGCTTGTTCTCTGAATCATCTGGTTTCTTTATTTCCCGTTTCATCTTTAACTTTCAATTTTCCCGATGCCATCATATTTGATTTGATTTCTATAGGATCATCCTGCATTCTTGTGAGGTATGTAGATCTCCTTTCCCTCAATAGTAAGGCATATTCAGGCTTGAAAGCCCCGACGAAAGTCACCTTTGCTGCAGGTTAGGAAGGTTTAACCTCATTTGGAATTTTGTTATACAATTTATTAAATCTCTGAGTGAATTCAAGAACTGTTTCTGAATTTTTCTTTCTTAAATCTCCAAACTCGGTTAAATAATAAAGGTTATCCTTCCTCTCTCCCTGTTGTTTGAGAAAGGCATTTTCTAACTCGTCGTATGTTCTTATAGAATCTGCTGGTAGCTCTTGGAACCAGGTTCTCACCTGTCCTTCGAAATTTTGAACTAGGAGTCTTGAATAAACATCTTCGTGCTCAAGGCCAAGGATATCGACAAATTGATCGAAAAAATTTATGTGTTCAGTGGCTGTTAAGTCTCCCTCTCCTGTGAACTTTGGTAGGTTTTTCATATAGTTTTCGGGTAAATCGTGGAGGGGAATTGGAAGGACTAAAGGAGCATACTTAGCAGCTACTATAGAAAAAATTCTAGGAGGTTGGGGTTGTCCTTGACTGCCTCCCCTCCCCCTCCAACACCCAATCCTCCTCCACCTCCTCCACCTCCGACACCACCTCCTCCAAAAACAACCATTGATAATCTAGGGGATGAAACTTGGAGATTATATAGAGGATTTTCAAAGATGTGTAGTGACCTTCCGACTACTTCAGGATGAAGAGAAAAGGGTTCTGGGAACTGATCATTAGGAGAAAAAAATTCAGAAAAATGAGGAAAAGAGAGATGAGGACTAGGTTTTTCAGACTTGCAAGATATATAAAAAGGAGATCCAATAGGAGTTGAATCAGAGTGTAAGATATATTCTTCGAAACTTTGGGAAGATGGAAACTTTATTTCGGGGACTGATGTAATATTAATCAAAGAAGGTATCAAGATGGGCCTTTTGCCTTTAATAGAAAAGGAGGCAATTGAATCAGTTTTGGTCTTTATCTTGGGTAACACCAACTTGGGGTTTATGATTTTGGCTTCAACTCTATCAGCTGATGTTTCTTCGAAATGGATTTGGGTAGAAACTTCTTACAGAGTTAACTATTCAGGTGGAATCTTAGCATTAGACCGTGTGGGTTTGGGTTGATAAACCTTACTTATGGAAGTAATGGTCTTCTTAAGGTATTCCCTTGGTTTTAAAATTTCTTCAAAGTCAGATACGGGCATGGTCTGCTTATCGTCGGGGTTTTTTCTAGTATTCCTTCGACTGGATGCCAACTTATTTGTGGTGGAGTCACCAAGTGAAAATTAAAATTAGCCTTAATACTGTATTCTATCTTTGTTCACTATCAAAGAGAGAAACTTACCATGTCGTTCTCCCAGGGAAAAATAACTTTGTTTCTCTGTCCCCGACAACGACGCCAAAAATATGTTGTTCCTGAGATCAAACTTAAGGCTCAAAGCATAATGTCAGGCATTAAGAATTAAGGAATGATTTGTTTTAAGAATGCTTTCTCTTTCTGTTAGTTATGTAAGAATTTAAATCCTTAAATGAAATTAATAGTTGAACAGAATAGAAGCTGTGTTTCATCGTCTGAGTCAATTAATCAAATTGAGTGGTGATGAAGAAAGTTACAAAACTATTAAATAAGATATTGCATCAATGACAGAAGAATATTACCTTTTTTATAGTATAATAAAGAGTGAAATGCACCCCTGAAATGATATATGATATAGTGGTCCAAGTAGCTTGTAGGTCTTGTATTTGCTGATAGAAAATACAAAGGAAAAACTACTTTCTTATCAGATAACTAAATGAAATATGATCACAGTAGATGTTGTACTAAATTGCAGTCATTCACTTATCGAGGAGTAACATAAAGAAAACTGGAAATATGAAATACAAGAAGGGCACATAACTCAAACTGCACACAATTCAGAATCCCTATCTGCTCTTGTATTAATACTCACAAAGGATGAGTTTTATTAGTTACAATATGACAAGAAGCAACCTTTGTTCATTCATCTAAATAAGTATTTATACAAAAGTTTCTCAACCCTAAACGGTTGGAATTCTCCTTATTTCTAAAATAGTAAAGATTACAAAAAGTGAAATCTGAAGCGCTTCACTTGAATCTCTTTTGTCTTTTCTTCATGCCAGTAGAGGCGTTTTTCTTTCCTATTGTCCAACTCAGAAATAGATAATCTCTAATCATGATCTGTATAGAATACCTCATTGGTTATCGGAGGTGCTTCCCTTTCCTTGCTTGATACATTCATCACATTTTCTCACAAATTGAGCTACCAACTCAGAGGGTTCTATTTAGTCATTTGCTTCAAAAACATATAATTTCTTTTCTAATTTAGGCAATCTATATTCCATTATTTTGTCCTATGAAATTATAGACTGTAGCTGTACATTAGGCTTCACGAGCCATCTATACATCTGAGTAATATCAATATGTTTTAATAGAAAGATTTCAGCCTGAGCCTCTTCCATGTTTGTCTTGATATAAAGTTGGCGTTTGGCTATATCAACTTGTCCCCGTATTTCAGAGTTATCATAATTTTAGAGGCCTAATGACTCTTTGTTGAGTAATTGAAAATCTTCTTCACAAGCCTCTTTGACTTCTTTAGCCATCTTTTTACCTTCGACTATATTGGCTTCACAGGTCTTGAGTATTATATCACCTCTGGCTTGTTCTGAAACAGATAACCTGGAAACTATAGGCACTCCTTATCTAGCCGACGACACAACTGCTTCCTGGAAAGTGGCCTGAGCAACAATAACTTGTCTCTCTCTTAAACAAATGTTATCTAAGGATTGATTTACCACTCGAAAATGATTTTGGATAGCTTCCACCTCATTTAAAAGGCTTCGCTGCACTGATTCCAGTTTATTAGATACCTCTAGATCTTGGGTTTGGAAAGCTAATATATCCACTACCAATTTTTTCGGTTAATCTTACCTTCGCTTGCAGCTGCCTGACTAATTCATTGCTTATCTGTGACTTTTTCTGCATCTCATCAAGACTGGATTTGAGCTGCTGGACTTCCTTGTTGATCTCACTCCTGACATTCTGCTCCACCATTTTCATTTTATTTTTCAATTTTCCTATGAGCATATATTTCTTCTTCAACTTATCCTTCAGGATGCTCACTGAAAACTAGTTTGATGTCGCAAAATCTCCCAGCGAGCCTGTGACCTCTGTAGCGAAGTCTTCTTCTTCTAAGGCCTACCCATCTAATAACACCCTGTGTCTTTTAACAACTACACCCTCCTTCTGATGTGTTTGTCTCTTTACCACAACCCTTCTCTTCTTACTAAAGAAGAATTCCGAAGGAGGCATATCTGTTGTTGAAATAGGTGTAAGGTCTCCTATGAATACAACTTCGGCCATCGGGTTCCCTCTACTGAACTTTAGAGCTGTGACAGATTTGATAATACTACCTGTCTTAGTGGATGTATGCTTCCCAACTGTGTCAGTTGCTGGTTTACTTGATGTGGACTGTGGCTTTTCTTTTTCCTTCTCTATCAAGGTCTCAGTTTCCTCCAAATTTTCTCAGGCATCCTATTCACTAGAGCTCCTTGTTTCTAACCCTCGGTCTCCATTTGATGTGTGGCTGGAGGTGTCAATATTTCCCCTTGCAATACTTTGGGGAGGCCATTTCTTCGATGTTTCTGGAAATTATAAAAATCGGCCATTTTATCTGGTGTCAGAGCTTGAATTCGATCCAAAACCTCTTGATAGGACCTCTCTCCTTGGAATATTTCATCCTAAGGAGAATCCTCATGTTCATATATTTTCAGATTGCACTTGGCCATGTGGTTACCTATGATCTTCTGCGGATCATGCTTCTTAAATTCAATATCGACCAACTTGATTTCTTCCAGGGCCGCTACTTCTACTTTCGAATGGCCAAAGTCCAGTAGAGAAAATGTACCAATTTGCATGGGAAAAATGAGCCATACCTTCTTTTGTACTGCTTTAAGCTCCTTGCTAATTCCCTCATGCACAGTTTGATGTGATAATTCACGACACACCAAGCGATATGGTAAAAATAGAGGCAGAGCATGTGGAAGAATCGAATAGCTGAAAACCCTAATATAGGAGAAATTCTCCTCAATGTCATAGTTTTCTATCTTGCCATATTAGTCACAATTTTGTCGAAAATTCTAGGAGGTGGGTAACCATATATAGCGGTGTGCATTGGCACTACCACCCAGTTGCAAATTTCATAAAAGAAATTTTTCGCCTTGTCTTCCCAAAGCTTCGAATGATAAATATGTATGGGTTCAACACTACTTGGAGTCCAGCTCCATCCCATCAGCAGAAAAGGTGTCATAAAACAGACGACGTCCATAATATAAGCCGACATGAAAAATTGGGTTGGTTTCCCCTTGACTCTTAGTGACTTATATCTTGCAATATCTTGAACCAAACTGTCTGAAAATATCTTGGCCCAATCAAAATAATATCCCTCTGCTACTGAGTGCATAATAGGTATCCACTGTAAAAAGAAATGGGTTGTGTTTTCCTTCCCATAGAGTCTACACATCATCATTTCTATGTACATAATGTGAGGTTCTAGTGCGACAACTGGGTATATACCATGGGAATCAACTCTGAACTTCTCAGGGTGAGGGTACGAGTCTTTAATTAAATTGGGAAGGTTTTTTCTGTATTGATCACATTCCTTCTTGTTAAAGTCTATTAGGAAACTGGCATTGTAAATGAAATTGGATATTGAAGACAATTTGTACATCCCCTGTAGATGTTCTGGCCTGAAATACCCAACTATGAACTTTTGTGAATTGAAAATGGTTCTGGTAGGGATATCCACATTCTCCAACGCCCAACCGATCATATGGTTGTAGGGAAAGAGCCTAGGCCTTGTCGCTATCTTATGTAGTTCTGACTGGGCAACAATTTTTTATTTGGTAGGTAGGTCCTCCATCTCATCATCACCTAAGTTGTTCGGGAAATTGACCAATTCATAATGCAGATTATTGAACACTTGTGTCTAGGATTTAATGACGTCTATGTTTCTAGGCGAGGTGTCAGAGAGGATATCTGTGTTCTGGATCTATCCTTCACCAGGCACTTTAGTTGCTTTTTGAGGAGCCATGGTATTAGGCCTCGGAGCTTTGATATCTGTCATAGGATATGCACAAAGTTTATTACCTTGAAAACTTACTGCTTAGTGAAAACACACAATGAAATTTGAAATTCAATATCTTTTTCCTTTAATTGCGTCGATTTGCCAATACTTCTATTGACGAAGAATTTACTTTTCTTTAATGAATAATATTTAGACGGTGGTCTAGGATCTCACTTAGAATGATTGTCGTAAATCAAATATTAATGTCATTAATTTTGGGGAAAATCACAGATGAAATTTGAATTTATTCGAGTCATTATTTAGCGAAATATTAATTACATGATAATTAACGTTAATGCGTCAATTAATCACACTTATCATTAAGAAAATTTCGTGACTTCGAATATCGATATATCGCATGAAATTTCAAGGTATAATCCCCGAAACATGAAATCACGATGTGATTAATTAACTTTAATCATGTTTAACCCCTTTAAATAATCGTGATCAACCTAAGATAGCTTCATGATTTCGGTTATTGGGACTTTGAAAGTCTTTCGAGGCAAGATCTCCAAAATGTGAAATCGTGATATGAATAATTAACCATTAATCATTTTTAATTATTAATTAATCTGGTTTAATGCTTTAAGAAAATTTCGTGACTTTGACTATCGAGACTTTGATATTCGTTGCATGCATGATTCCCAAAATGCGAAATCACGACATGATTAATTAACCGTTAATCATTCTTAATTCTTAATTAAGTTGGTTAAGACGATTTCATGATTTTGGCTATTGGGACTTTGGAATTGTTGTATGTTGAAATGCCTGCATTGCGAAACTCCGAAACTCGATTTCTCGAATGTAGTCTTTTGGTTATTTGACTCGTTAACGAGTAGGCGGCTTCATAATTCTTAAGTGATTAGGATCGTTTGATTTAATGGGAGACTTCATCAACGATGATAATTAAGCGCACGATGTTTTTATTTAAACGAGAATGAAATCTATTAAAGTATAAAGTTTTATAAATATATATGTGTTCCAATAGGAAGTACAACATCAATGCCATAAATTAATTGGAAAGGAGACATACCTATGGATCTTTTATGGTTGATTCTGTTGGCCCAAAGTGAACATTTTAAATGAGAATGCCAATCCCTTTTTTTATTGGTTAATACTTTCTTAATGACTCTCATTAAACTCTTGTTTGATGATCCTGTCAATTTGTTTCCTAGAGGGTAGTAGGTAGTAGAGTGTCTAAGAATGATGTTATATTTTTGACAAAAATGTATCATTGCAAGAGAATTAAAATCTTGAGCATTGTCAGTTATGATTTTTCTAGGACATCCAAATCTAACAAGAAAATTTTCTTCAAGGAATTTAATTACAACTACATTAGTAGCAAATTTGGTAGGAATTGCTTCCATCCATTTAGAAAAATAATCTGTTGCAGTTAAAGTCCACTTATGTTGTGCACTAGATGCAAGATGAATCTCACCTATGAACTCTAGGCCCCATTGTTGAAAATGAGCTTCAACTTAAATTGTACCAATGGTAATGAAGGAAGATTTTGATTACCTACAAAAATATGACATTCTTTATAAGTTCTTACCTTTGCATTCACTTCTAAAAATAACTTTGTCCAATAATAGCATGCTCTCAAGATTTTGTATGTTGTGGTTCTCCAAGCATGATGTCCTCCACACATGCCCTTTTGAAATTCATATATGATCCCTTCGGTGTCTTCTTCAACAACTCAATTTAACAAAATACCCAAGGGATATTTCCAATAAAGCTTTTCATCTATTATGCAATACTTGATTGCTTGAAGTTTGAGGGATCTAGATTTTGCTTGATTGAAATCAGATGGACATTCAAAGTTTTCTAAATAAAATACAATGTCTTTGTACCAAGGAGATATATAAAAATGGTCATGTACCTTTATTTGGGGTTGCTGCAAATTTGCTTCTTCAAACTCTACCAAAGGATGTTCTGTCATTTTTGAAATATGATTTATTCCAAGAACTCTGCAATTTGATTATGCTAAAATATTTTCTAAACCTTGACCTTTAATCAATTTGGTTGGTTTTATCTCAAGGTCATACTCTTGGATTTTTTATATCCATTTTCCTCTTTTACCCTCACTATCAGGTTGATTCATAATATCTTTTACAATGCTTCTAGGTACATATGCCATTATTTTGGAATGAAGAACATAAACCCTAGAAGATTTCAGAGTTGTAACCAATGCATAAGCTTGCTTTTCAAATATTTTATGTTTGAGTTTAGAATGTCTTAAACTCTTGCTAAAGAATTTTATTGGGTTTTCTTGATTTTCCTCATTTCTTTGTAAAAGGACTGCAAGAATATCATTATCAGAGGAAAAATAAAATATAAGAAATTCCTTTGAATAATCTGGACTTATTGGCACTAGCGCTTCTCCCAAGGATTTCTTAATCCGATCAAATGAATATCTGGTCTCTGAAGACCATTTAAATTCACTATCGTTTTTAGCATATCTTTCAGATCCTTTACCATTCTACGAAATTTGGAATGAACCTTATCAGAAAATTGTTTTTTCTAAGAAAAGACTGGATCTCTTTCTTGTTTCTATGCAGACCGATAACTTTTATTGCTTCTACACACCGAGGGTCAATATTCACTCATTTTGAAACAATATGTCTTAGGATTGAGTCATAAACCATATTTTTTGCATTTAATAAAAGTTTTCTTAAGATGTTTTAAATGTTCATCATCCAATTTAGAGAAAACAATTAGGTCATCTAAATAAATAAAAATAAACTTGTCTTTCTCCCCCAAAAATCCTATATCCATCTCCCTTTGAAATGTTGCTCTTGCATTCATTAGACCAAATATAATTTTTTCATACATAAAGGTTCCCCAAAGTGTGGTAAATGGAGTCAACTCCCTATCTTTTTCATGCACAAGAATTTGGATATAGCCTGAAAAACCATCAATCATAGAAATTCGATTAGCTCCCACTACCTTTTGCAACACATGATCCATTTTAGGTAGAAAATAAATATCCTTTAATGAATATCTATTAAGATTTATAGAATCAATGCAGGGTCTAATTTCACCATTATTTTTTCTAACAAGTACTAAATTTGCAACCCATGAAGAATATCTCAAAGGATTTATGATTTTTGCATCTTACAATTTCTTTAGTTCCTTTTCAATGACCGGGAAAAGAATAGTTTTTACTTGTCTTAGTTTCTATCTAGATGGTTTAGATCCCACTTTAAGTGGAATCCTATGTTGAATTATGATGGTATCATAAGTCATTAGATCTTCATATGTCCATGCAAACACATCAATAAATTGTTTAAATAAATTAACATACCTTGATTTCTGATTAGCAGGTAGAAGTTTTGAGAGCTTGATATTTCTTGGTTCTTATTTAGTACCAATTTTAAAGTCTTATACCTTTTCAATTTGAGGAGGAAAAACATGTTTAACAAATACATCATATTTATCGAATAGTTTCTCCAGAGGCACTAGTCCCTTTGGAATATGATTGTTGCTCAATACCATCATCTTATGATTTGCAATCATATTTTGCATTTAAGGATTTGAATAATTATTTTGATTTATTTGTTCATTATCTTTGTCATCTTCTTGATCAATATGAGTTACATAAAATTCATCAATCATTTCCAATATTTTTTTTAATATGTTGATCATCTTCAAATACATGCCAATATATAACATTTCCAGAAATTGAAGGTCTATATTTCATTTCCACTTCTAATTTGATATTTGGAACCTTAGTGGGTTTGAAAGTACTTGCTGCTACTGCTAATGGATCAACTTGTTGATTTTCATGTCTTGGTATTGCATGGATATTGAAGGTCAAAAATAAATTTTCAATTAAATCCCAAGCAAAATTCCTATAAGACCTCATTCTAGGATGTTTAGCTTGATAAACCTTCTTTATTTTCTTAACAATTAATTCTGCATCACCATAGACACAAAAATTTACAATTTTCATTTTTCTAGATGTTTCTAAACCTAACACTAAAGCTTCATATTCACAGACATTATTTGTGGAATCTGTTTCAAATTGAAGTCTAAAAGAAAATGGAAACAATTTCTTAGAAGGTGAAGTTAGAAGTATACTTGCTCCAACGCCCTCCCATGAAGAAGCTCCATCAAAATACATTCTCCACATTCCATTTATAAAATCATCATTTTCAATAAAAGGATTATTTACAATTTATGTAGAAACTTTTGTTTCATTATTTACAGATAGAATGAAACAATCGAGGTCTTGATGTTTTGAATAGACAAAATAATTATTGGGATAATTGGGTTCATTGGATGTGTATGCAAGTTTGGTTTCCCTATAAAGTCTTATGGTTTCTCCACCAAAATACTGGAATAGGGGCATATGTCATGCCCATTTTTAATAAGCCACCTAATTTTCTTTCCCAAGATCTAGATAAAAGCATTCAATATTTCACAGGTACACCTGCCACAACTATGTCCATCGAAACACTTTTTACAGGAATTTGGGCTAAATGCACTGCAAGATATTTGATCATCCCTAAACATCTAACTTTTCTTGCATCAAAGAACTATAGGTCATGATATGGTCTTGTGATTTGTAAATCCAACTTCTCCATTACTATTTTAGGCATCAAATTGTGAGAAGCACCTAAATCTAGCATGCAATTGAGTAAGAGATGTTCATGAACAATCAAGGAAATATAAAATGGTTCCACTGTTTCTCCTCTTTCCTCAATATGAGGACCAAACATTACAATAGGAATTTCATCTTATAAATTCAATGTATTAGGATGAGTTGTTGCAATCGAACAATCAATCATTTTCAAAACTTGTTTTCAAAAAACAAGATTTTTTGCAATCTTTAACAAAGGAATATGAATTCTGATCTTATTCAATTCATTCTCTAAATCGAATCAACTACTCATTTTCTTTGTTTCTTTGTGTTCTGCATCTATTTTCTTAGCTGCTTGATGATTATGTTTTTTTTTTGAAATTGAATTTCCTTTCCTTTCCTTTATCTTTATTTTGTATTTTATCTGGCTGACCTTGATTATTTTTTTTGGTTGTATTTACAGTTGTCCTTGGTCTAAGGTCATATTTTTTATTAAATTCAACTTGTAAGGCATCTGAGAAAATCCTATATTGAGATGATGATGTATCAATTTGGTTATTGTTTTCATCTTCATTAAAATATGAATTAAAGCTCAAGGATTTATCATATTCATATTGGGTCACATGTGATGAGTCCAATTATTGCCTACCCCAAAGGTTCATCTTAGACACCATTTTCCACCATAATATGACTTAATAATTGTTTTTGACCAGATTTAATAGTAAGTCATGAATATTTTTGCATGTTTCTTATTAAATGTGTTTTGAGGTGGAATTTTGTGTACATTATACCTTTTTTCTCTAATATCTATGCCAAAATATGTGTGTAGTACCAAAAGGTCGAACTCCATGAGTTAAGAGATATTAAGGGCGCCAACATCCTAAAAATAAGGGATTTTTTCTCCCTCATAGTGCTACTAGACAAGAATCAAGAGACATTGTCCCCACCTACCTCTTGAGCGCTCTTTGTTCATTAATATACACTCCCGATCAACAACAGTTCGAGATGTAAATGGGATTGACTAAGATCCCCTACTTCCCCACCTCTCTCCTCAATTTTAGCAAGGAGGTCGAACTCTCAAGACTATATATAGACCTCTAGCCTAGGAGAGAAGGAGACAAATTTTTGATGATATTGTATTTAGACTTTGATATGAATAATTTTGTTGAAGACTTAGAGACTTTTTACTCTTAATGTACTACTGATTTTAATGGAATAAAGATGGTCTTTTTTTTCATCTTATTAGAGTTTTCTCAAGGTTCCTTGAGCTTCTTGGGTAGGGCCCACTCAAGAGGGATCAAGGACCCTGTTGCAATTTCTTTAGTTCTTTGCTTGTTAAGATAATGATTAGTTACAATTTCATTCCTTTTGAAGCTTAATGCAGTTTTGCATGATTACTTTTTCTTTATGTCAGGTTATCATTAACTAGTTAGTTACAACAAACATCCTGTAAAATGTCTCAACAACGTATTGGAATAGTCTTGGGTGTCTTTCCAAGGCCAAAAACCTAAGATCTATTCCATTTTATTATGGTCTAGATTTTTTGATGCTTCAAAAGTCTTACACTATGTTTCTAGGCCTCTTTTGGATTCATGTAGGATTTTCCTATAGAAACTGAACAGTTCCTGTAGACACTGTACAATTCCTGTAGACACTGTACAATTCCTATAGAAACCTCCCGTAGAACTATTTTACCTCTGTATTTCAGTTCATATTAATCTTATTTTCATAGGAGCAACAATAAAAATTAAGAAGACATATGGCTTGCTATTAATCAAAGGGTTAGGCATAAAATAGATTGTTTAGTCCATGCATTAGTTTAGCTTTTCTTTAATTGTAGTTTTTTTCATACACTAGAATGAATTCATATTTTGCTTCCAATTTTCTCTTTATGGTTTAGTATGATTTATTTCCTGCCATTAGACTAAATTCCTTTTCTTCATTTTATATTGACCGTTATTTCAAGTTGGTGTGCTTTTCATTCAAGCAATAGTTTAAAGTTTCCCTTTGGCATTTCAATTTTCTGCACCATTTCATGCATTCCAACCCTTGATCATTCTTAGACCTATACTACTATCAATTCACATTGCATATATATTACACAACACCTCTTAAGGTTTTATGAACCCAAGGTTGACAAAGTAAAGTAAGGAGCCAAGAATACGACAATATTATTGTTGCTATTCCTAGGGCCATCACTTTTTGGTGCCATTGTTGGGAAGGTGCTAAAGTTTGCATATCATTTTCATTTTTTGTTTTCTTTTGTGTGACTTGGAGAAGTAGAAAATATACCTTAGTCATAAGGCCAACCTCACTATAATATTTCTGTAGTGTAAAATCCCAAGTGCTTTCACTTCAAGTGAGTATTGTTATCTCCTTATCACACTTTTTTTCATTATATATAAGAAAAGAAAAAATAAAATTTACTTTCTTTAATTTCATGAATGACTAGACCTAGAGAGAGGAATGAATTTTTTTTTCCCAAAACCCCCACCCCCCAAAAAGGTCCAAGCAATCCAGAGATTGGTCCCGAAACACTTGAAAGTTTCTTGGAAAGGAAATCTAAATAATTTGAAAATATTTTAGGGGAAGGACAATCTCCCTCGCCTCGTGCCATGGCTGGTGAAGAAGAGATATTTGACTTTCCCATTCAAGAATCCAATGGGGATTTCAAGATGAAAAATATTAATCCTTCTTCCTTACCTCATTTTCATGGGCTTGTTTATGAAGATCTTGACACTTTAACATTTGAGTTTATAGTTATATGCATGACATATGATTATACTATTGATGAACATAAGCTCAAACACTTTCCTTCTACCTTGAAGGATTCAACTCTAAGATGGTTTATGAGCCTAGAGGGAAATAATATTACAACTTGGGATCAAATGAAAAATACCTTGAGTGAGAGATGTAGAGACTATTGTAGAGAAAGGGACACAAGGAATGGGATTTTCAGAATGACACAAGGACCCGATGAATCTCCATAAGACTTTGAAGAGAGATTTCAACTAAGCTACAAACGATCTCAAAATTGTACTCTGGATGAGGACTCACTCAAGCCTGTCTTACTCAGAGGAGTAAGAGAATATATTATGGAAACAATGAATCTCCTATCTAATGGAGATATCTATTAGTTGGACTATGATGATATCAAAATAATATTCAAGAGCCATTCAAGGTACTCAATAAAGAAAGGTAGAAGCAATAGAGATTTGGTACCTCAATATTCTAACCCTATAAGTCATATAAAGAATGAATTAAGAGGGTTAATAAAAGATATGAAAACTAATATTTTTCATTATTTAGCCATGCAAATGGATACTTTGTAGATCAAGAAGAAACAAGAGGAAGAAAAGAAAGCTTTGACTATCTATTTCCCTAAATGCACTAAAAATCATCATAGAAATGAGTGCACTCTAGACCTTATATATGTTTGTGGTATTTTTGAAGAAAATCATCCAACTAACAAATGTCATTCTTTTCCAATATTGAAAACTACATTTGGAGGAGTGTCAGGCTGCTAAATTGTAGCTTTTAAGTGTCCTGAATCACTAAATTGTCAAACCAGGGTTGGTATACTTCGAGCTGATACACAGTATGTGCAGGCAAGCGTCTAGTCTTTTATTCGAATGCTATCCTAAAAATAAAG
>ML790943.1:116424-132284 GCA_009831015.1 Picea engelmannii
TGGATGCATGAGAGACTAACAATTTGTTTGGCTATGAAAATAATGAATTGAAGGGAGAAAAGGGTCATGGATATGGCAGTGTTGTAATCCATAAGGAAGACCAATTTCCTGCTGAGCCAAACTGCAAGGACTGGTATTTCCTTTTTGAGAAAATAAATTTGATTGTTAGTATGCACAATTCTGAAATTGTTTGTGAGCCACTGTAAGTATGCGATGAAATTATAATGTGCATAAGAACTAACAATTTGTTTAGCTGAGGAATAAATTGCAGGAAGAAAGAGCCGTGGATATGGTAGTATTGTAATCCCATAAGGAAGACCAATTGCCTGCTAAGATAAACTGCTATGGGAATGAATGTTTCATAATTATGAATTTGGTTCTTGTGCGGAACAAATATGAAAACAAAATGTAGAATTGGAAATCTGTAGGTAACAGATTTACAAGAAATTCTGAATTTAAAATTTATGACAATGTTTCATGAATTTTTGTATGCCTATGATACAGGTGAAAGGAAAATATCTGCAAAGAGTGTAGAGATGAGATACTGAGCTCTCGAGTTCGAGGAATAACTGTGAAAAAAGGGTATGTTATGATCGCAGGAAATAGAGATTGTCTCGGGAGAAGGAGAGTAACCTTCGTCCCTATCTATGACTGAGTTGGGATAAGGAGAGTAACCTTCGTCCCTATCTATTTCTATGCCAGGAGAAGGAGACTAACCTTTGTTCTTAACTTTCCTTGAGCCGAAAGGCTATCAAGATGAAAAATATGAAAAATGGCTATTACTGAGCCATGAGAACCTCGTGATAAGCCATGATTGCTTGAAATATATTGTGTTGAGGTAATACAAGCCAGAGGGATGCCTCATCAGAGAAATTCTGAGGGATGCCTTGACTGTAAGACTTGATAAAGTATCTGGAATTATTTCTGTGAGAGAAAACCTTGGCGGGGCAAGATGGATAACCCGAGGGACTATATAACAATGAAGGGGATGCCTGACCCTGGGCCTGGAGGGTGAGTGACCACAAGGAATATGAAACCTTGATAGTTATTGTAAACTATTGATTAGGATCATTCACCTAATGGGTATGTCAAGGAAAAAAAATGAGCTTGGATAACAAAACAACCATGTGGATACAAATCCACAAACTGCGCATATAATTATTGTGCTAAGATTATGAAAATTTTCCTAGAAATTTTTATGCAGTGTTTTCACATAAGACTATGATTAATGTGCTTCATTGTCCAAGAATTACTGAAACTAGGAGACAAAGATTAAGGGTCTAAAAAAGGAACTGACCGAGAGAGAAAGATCAAGATTCTGAAACAACTGAATGAGAAATGCATGACATGTGTTTTTGAGGAAGAACACTAAGGATGGTGTTCCTTTAAGGGGGAGGGAATTGTAATATTCCTATTTCCCCCAATTCGTAATTAATCATAAAATAGGAATTACCATGCTAAGGCATGTGGACAATGTAAATGTATTATTGTTTGAGTTGCCAATAACTGACTGTGGGGGTGAAGCCTTGAAATTAGTGGCCATGATATCACTAGAGGAAGAATGTGAAAACTATACGAGAGGGTTCATTATATAAAATAACCCCAAATTTCCCTTGATGAGGATGATAAACCTCCTTCGGATCCCAAGGCAAGAAATCAGTTAATGAAGAAAGGACCAGTGGTTGAATTATCAACCACCCCCATGAATGGGAGCATGGTCAAGCTGTAGAATCTAGCCCGAAGTACCACAGAGACCTGTAGACTTGAGATTCCTTCTGACAGAAGGAACATGATGGGTCGGGAACCTTCCAAAAGAAGGAAGGTAAGATAGATACACACAAACAACCAGAGGGGAGACACCAGACGAGAGCACAAGCTTGTAAGGTAGATGTGCAGAGCTCTCTATGGGATAATGAATAGAAGGTTGTGATATTGATGTTGGGTGAGCATCTGATAAACCTCGCCGAGGTCATAACAAAGAGAAATATTTGGAAGCTGTAGAGAACAGAACCTGAGCAAATGTTGAACAGAGAAAGAATCATAGAGAACTGTGAGATTCCCCTGGTGATATCATGGCTTGGCATAGGGGTGGACAGAGTGCTAAGAATTAATGCCTCTGAGCCAATGGGAGGGTGGAAGGATAAACACCCATGGTCAGTTAGTTGGCTACCACCTGTAATAGATAAGTAATCACATATCTTATGCATTTAAGTGGTACTGTGAGTTAAAGTTCGATATCTTATGAATGTTGTAGGGATGGTTATGTTTGCTTAATTATTTATAATGTATTTCCTTCTTTTGTATATGCATGAATGTGAAATTAGGCAAGTAGGAAATTATATGGTTCGGACATGACTTGTACTCGTAAATGCTTGTGTCCTGTGGTGGTGTAAGCTAGAGCCACAAACTGTGAGTTCGTCAACCCTAGGTACAGTTTCATGTATGCATGTATACCCTCCTAGTCATTCTGAGTCCCTTGGAAGATGGATCTTGTTAATCTCAGGAGAGGTAGTGTAGATATGCACAGGCTCTCTGTGAGGCAAACAGAGACCAAGAACTACTTAAGTTCTAGTGCTGAGAAATGAATGTAAGGAGTACACAAAAATCCTTCTAGCTATTAAGTCTAGTAGAAAGAGAGTAATGCTCTTAGGTCCTTCATAATAGATGAAGCTAAAGAAGGATAACAATATTCAAGTATTGAAAGGGAATATCCTTTCGATTGGAAGATGAACGAATGAGATCCATTCGGGAGGATCGAAGGATCTATCGGGACCCTCCTTGACCATCAAATTGGTGATATTGGAGTCCACACATTAGGAGGATCGCACGTTGGTGCGACTAAAATTATGAAACCCAAAGTTGCGATGTGATCTGGACCATTGGATCAAGGAAGGTCATGGACCATCAATTTGATGCGAGCAGATTAACGCAAGGATTATGTGGGAACTCGAGATCCCCTAAGAACCAAGCTCAAAAGAGACAGGCGCTTCTCAAAAGTGCAGATGAGGTCCAAGAGGAGAATTTGTTTCAAGTTAGTAAGCTCCAGAGGGAAAGAGAAAGTCGAGACCCATATATCAGGGCTCACAGGAGGTAGATTGAAGGTGGAGGCCTTTGGAACATCTGAAATATTCCAAGTCAGGAAAGAAAGAGAAAGCTCGGGAGTAGGAGTGATAATGGTCATTGGATCGAGCACTGTTAAAGATATGGACCATTGGAATTCACGTCCAGACAATTAGAAGAGTGCGCATGAGAAGATCAGATCTGGGCCATCAGATCTGAGTGCGAGGACCAACAACCGTTGGATCCAGGAAAGGTGCATGATGGTTAAACCATTCGAAAGTATATGTGAGAATGGACTTTTCCAAGTCACGAAGTTTCTAAATCATCGGAACTGTCCATCGTCAGGGTTGACAGGTGGAAGTAGATCCGAGAGTTCGAGAACTCAGACATCGAAAGAACTAGGGGAGAGTAATCTAAACTTCGAAAAGGGCGAGGTGTGAGTTGACTCAAAGCCATTGGATTCAAAGGACACATGATAGAGATCCAGATACTTCAGAGGAAGAACCTACGGGGAAGTCAAGAGGTGAATACCCGAGGAGCTGTGAGTCGCAACAATCCTAGCCGTCCATCAGGATAGGAAATGTGGCAGGAGATTATCATTTCACTAACTCACAAATCAGGAAAGTCAAAGTCAGAATCGTGAGAAATCGTGAGATGCGAACTCATGAGTTGATCTGAACCGTAGGATCACAAAATACCATGGAACATTGATTTGACTCTATCAGAAGATCAGGGATTGGAAGAGTCTGGGTGGACTCACATCCAAATACTCGAGACACGAACTCACGATTTGATGGTAGCTGTCGATTGAAGGGAGAGTGTGGTATGTATATTGGGTCTTGGAGGGAGTTCACATACTAGACTTTAGAGAGGAGAAGTGAACTGCCCTTGGGAGATGCAAAACATGAATTCCTGAAGTGCTTGGTAGTTGGGACCCAGGTTATCGCCCAACGTCTCAATCGAAGGAGCCTAGTGGGAGGATCTAGCGGCTAGAGGATTCTCTGATTGGGAATTCACAAATCGGGAGTATCGGGTTTGGCCATAGAAAAAACCCGAGTTAAAAGGTTGCGAAGCGTCTTTTGGATAGGTGTGTGATCATAGCCAGTGGTCATGTGGAGGAAGCTTGCACTTTGTGCTAGTTCGCAAGGGTGAAGTCTCGCAAAGACCCGTGGATCGATTTCTTAGAGATTCCAGTAGGGAACCGAAGAGCTGCTTCAGCTCAGGAATTTTGAAGGTCTATTGACCAGGATTAGAGACCATGGATGGAGGATTCGACTAATTGAGGATATATATATATTTTTATTTATTTATGCCCCGTCGTGGGTGTGTTACAACTACCTGACCTTATGTTTGGGAAGTTAATTGTTCCTAAGTACATGAATCTACGAAGCCCTTTAGTAAATGTTCACATCAACAAAACCGATCCAGAACACTCTTATAGATTTAGGGGCTGCCATAAATGTTATGACCAAGGATACTATGTTGAAACCCAGCCTTCAAGGATTCTTGATAGATACTCCCACTGTCCTTCATCTTGCAGACAGATCCGTAGTCAAACCTGAAGGGATGTTAGAATATATCATAATCTCTATTAAGTCTTGGGAGTACCCTACTGAATTATTAGTCCTTCAAACCAAGTCTCAATTCAATGGATACCCTCTTATTTTGGGGAGGCCTTGACTGACCATAACATATGAATACATTGGCTATAGGGTAGGCAACATGACTATAATTGATGGCATGTTCCAAAAGCAGATTGTTCTTTATCCTCCCGCCCAACCTTTGTTAACATAAAACCTTCCAATATGGGTGGAAGAAGAAGAAGATCCGACACAAACAACTACCTATCCCATCTACACAATCAACATAACTTTGGCTAATAGTACAATTGATGATGACACTTTCCTTGAAAATTTTCTGCAAAATCAATATCCAACTGATGTGAAAATATAAGGGATAAATGATGAGAACATATATGAAATTTCCACTGAAAATAATTTTTTTTATGGAAAGACTTGTTCACTACTGATATTGAAGATCCATTTGTCAAAACCATAGATATTAGCCCTGCAAAAACACCCAAAGCCAACAATAAACTTACTAGTCAACAAGAACAAAAATTATTAGATGTGATGAAAATAAATATTGAAGATTTTGCATGGGATTATAAGGACATGAAATGAATCCATCCTTATATTTGTACTCACCATATTTATTTCAAGGAGGACTGCAAACTTTTTAGGAAACCCCAAAGAAGGATGAACTGTGCAATTCAATATATAATTAAACAAGAGCTTCAAAATTTGTTAGATGCCAGATTCATATATCCAATTTCAGACAATGAATGGGTCTCTATTTTATTTATTGTTTCAAAAAAAGAATGGGAAATGGAGGATAAGTGTGGATTACCAAGAGATAAACAAGAATACACGAAATTACCATTTCCCCTTACCCTTCATTGACCAAGTGTTGGATGTCTTAGATGGGAAGGAATATTTTTCATTCCTGGATGGATTTAGTGGATACAACCAAATTCAAATAAGTCCTGAAGATAAGGAAAAAAAAACATTTACTTGTCCCTGAAGCACATTTTCCTACAAAGTCTTACCATTTGGCCTATGTAATTCATCAACCACTTTCCAAAGAGAAATATTCAACATCTTTTCAAAACTCATACATGATAAGGTTGAGATCTATATGGATGACTTTACCCCTTATGGGAAGTCTTTTGATGAAGTATTAGACAATCTAGATAAATTTCTCCAAAGATGTAGAGAAATGAACCTATCTGTTAGCAATGAAAAATGCAATATGATGACGAATTAAGGGATTGTGATAGACATCATCTGTCCTCCAAAGGGATTGAAGTAGACAAAAACAAATTCAAAATAATCACATTACGTCTTACCTCTATGAAACCAAAAGATAGAAGTTTTCTTGGACATGTAGGATACTACATGATGTTCATCAAGGATTTTAGTAATATAGTTTCTCCTTTGTTTACACTTTTATCCAAGGATGTAGACTATTGTTTGAATCTAAATTGTTAATAAGCATTTGAAACCATAAAATAAAAACTCTAAATTGATCCTATACTACAAGGTCCTAATTGGTCCCTTCCATTTCATATTCACACTGCATGAGATAAATTTGTGGGAGCAATCTTAGGACAACATGAAGATAACAAACCTTATGCAATTTATTTCATAAGTAACAATTTGGATGGTGCATAGCTCAACTACACTATTACAAAAAATGAACTTTTAGCAGTGGTTCATGCTATAAATAAATTTAGACATTATGTTACATGGTATAAAGTTTTTGTACATACAAATCATGCTGCCATTAGATACTTGATGAATAAACTCGACGTTAATGGTAGAATGATTAGATGGTTTTTGTTATTACAACAATTTGATCTAACTATTTTTGATAAGTCTGGAAAGTAGAATGTAGTTGTAGATTTTTTGTCCAGGTTGACCATTCCTACTGAAGAAGACATGATTTATGATCAGCTTCCACATGAGCACCTCTTTTCCATATCAACACAAACCCCCTGGTTTGGTGACACAGAAAATTATCTCACAACAAGGAATTTTCCTCAATGCTTCTCCTACAGATAAATATGGAAGATTGTCCAGAAAATCTCAACTTATACTTGGTAGCTGGTTATCTATTCAAAATTTTCCCAGATCAAGTCTTGAGGAGATGCATAAGAGAAGATGAGGTGCATGATATTCTCCATGATTTTCATGATGAACCATGTGGAGGACATTATGAAACAATGAGAACAACCTACAAGATCTTACAAGATAGATACTACTGGTCGACACTACACATAGATTATCAAGTACAATGCACTTCACATTGTGATGAATGTCAAAGAATGGGGAAGCCTACAAAGAAGAATGATATTGATTTGCATCCCCAAGTATCATTGGAATCATTTGATAAGTGGGACATGGAATTTCTAGGCCCAATTGATCTACCATTAGGTAAAAACAGGCACATACTGGTATGCATTAACTATCCGACAAAATGGGATGAAGTAAAAGATATGAAGGATGGCCAATAACAAAATGTCACTGAATTCCTCCAAAAATGCATATTCTCAAGGTTTGGTTATATAAGAGAGATATTCAGAGACCAAGGACCTTAGTTTATATCTAGACTTATTGAAGAAATCATGAATGAACACAACATCTACCACAAGAAATCAACACCCTACCATCCACAAACAAATGGACATACTAAAGTCACCAACCAAGAGATGGAGAACATCCTCATCGAAAGAGTGAGCAGGAAAAATAAAAATTGTTCAAAGAAACTCATAGAAGCAACATGGGAATACAACATCAAATGGAAGAATACCATTGGGCTCACACTCTTTGATTTAGTATATGGTAAGAAATCCATGCTCCATATTGAATTTAAATACCATACATTAAGAAGAACAACTGAAATGGACATGGATTTACCATCAATACAAAGAAAAATATTGAATCAACTAAATGCCTTAGATGA
Organism: Picea engelmannii; assembly: GCA_009831015.1. Classification (NCBI taxonomy): domain Eukaryota; kingdom Viridiplantae; phylum Streptophyta; class Pinopsida; order Pinales; family Pinaceae; genus Picea; species Picea engelmannii. The sequence goes on from ML790943.1 coordinate 124,009, forward strand.
GTACAGAATGCAAGTACTCTTCAACACCAAAGTAGTGCAACAACAAAGAAAATATTGGCATGACACGAAAATTAAGCATAACAAGTTCAAAGAAGGGGATTGGGCCCTCTTATATGATTCGAGATTCGAAGATTTCAAGGGAAAGTTGTTGACCAAATAATTAGGGCCCTACACCATTGAAAAATGATATGATAGTGATTCAGTCCAAATCAGAACCATTGATGGAGAAGGAATTCCCTTGCTAGTAAATGGATTCAAGATAAAATTTTACAACAAGACAATGAAAAGGGAAGAGTTTATAGCGATGGTGAAGACACAAAATCTGGATGTGATTGATAGCAGATATGTTCTCAACCCATCCAAATAATGACACATGAAAAATAATAAAATAAATAAACTACCTGGATAAAAACCTCCCTGAGGAATTTAAAACAGATCTATGTGTGAAAACTTCCAATGGAGGCAATCTCAGATCTGGAGAATAAGAAATATACTCATCAATAAAACCTCCTAGAGTCTTGATGATACAAATCATTGTTCAAAACTAGTGATGCCATTTTCTCCTTGAGAAACAAAAAGAAAAAAAAAGAAAAGAAAAAATATTTTTAGAATACTAATGTTGTTTTTTGCATGTACCCAAGACTCCATTTGAAACAAACATCTACACAAGAAGGAAATCAAAAAACAATCAACTACAATAAATAAGGGAAATAAGCATTTTTTAAAGTTTATCTACACTTCCATTATCATCGTCCATACATAACACTTTCCATTGTTTTCATTCATAAACCCTTTTTCATTCCTTTTTTTTCATACATCAATAACACTTTCCATAGTCTTCATTTTACATTTTTACCCCTTGTTCCAATAAATTTGACCTACAGGGTCATCCCATAGAATTCTACAGAATTATCCTACATGATTCTACAGGATCAACCTCCAGGATCATTCCACAAATAATAACAAGCATTCAAAGGACAAGACCAACACTGACAATATAATTGCTAGCATCAACAACATCACAAACTTATTCAATCATTTCTACATCAAATATAAGCACCAGGACAACAAAATTACATTTCTATAGAATACTTTGTATCCTGTAGAAAATATTGAGCATGCAAAAATACAGTTTTACAAGATACTCTGTATCCTGTAGAATGCATTAAATCCACAATATTCAAGATCTTTCTGTAAAGTAAAATTTGCAACACCCTTATCAATGAAAAAGTATTCAACACCAATATCAAGAAGGGGATCTTCACATCATCAAGAGAGACATCAACCAAAGAGTGGAGACCAACAATACAATTTTTCATTACTCCAACAACCTACAAACTCAAATAAAATGCATGCAAAGGTAACATAGGTAACACAATTATCTCCCCTCTCCAACATTTGTTAAGCCTCATACAATTATATGCATGCTTACTTTATGTGGTCAATTTTTTTATTAAAGTCTAACGTGGTGATGAGAATGAGCATGTTCATCTGTTTCGTTAGTTGGGGGGTGGCCATAATGCATGCTAAGGTTCAATTAACATGTTAAGTTAAGTGAATTAAGTGGAGGATCATTCCAAGAGTCATTAAAGACTACACAACAAAAATTAAGGAGTACTTAAGCCACCAGGTCGATAGTTGTGACAAGATAATATTCTAAATATGAAAGTTGAGCATAACTCAGAGTAAATGGCGAATTGGAGCACTAAGAAAGGAGATGAACTCTCAGGTTAGGAAGATGAGCAAAGCATTCAACCAAGTAGATAATTTTTTTTTTAGGAACATGGTATTTACAGGTAGCCATTAAATCCTCATAGCCAAAGAAAGCACTATCCATTGTTAAATATTCTCATATTTTGTTTAAATTTGTGTGGTTTATAAACATATGGTCATTGCTAGGGTTTATATGAGTTCTTGATCAAAGAACCCACATCCTGTAGAAAATATATTTACACAATCCTGTTGAAATCTAACTGCACAGTTCCTATAGGAACAATTGTGGAAAGACTATATTGTCCTGAATTTTTTGAAGATCCCTCATATTTTTTCATTCTCCCAAGTAAATTATTGCTGCAATTTTCTAATCACCATAATTACCTAAAGTAAGCCCAATCTGTTATATTCTATCAACAAGTGCCTCTATAGGAAAATAATAGCCAATTTCTTCTCTCATTTTCTCTCTTCAAACACTTTTTCCCTGAGACCATCCTTGAGGATTTTAATCATCAACATCAACCATGGGAGTTGGGTTTAAGAAGAGGGAGCCAAAAAAACCTTCGAGGGTCTATGATAATCCAAATATATTGGAAATTTTTCAGAATTGTAATTGGTTGGGATATTTATAAATACTTAGAGGGTATGATGATGAATTTTCCAAGGAATTTTCTCTAAATTTTTAGAATATACAATACCAGGAGTATGTGGCCATAGTAAGGGGAATGATAATCAGAATCAATGAAGCCTCCATCAACAAGATATCTAGTTTTCCCATGGGTCTCCCTTGGGATAAAGAAGAGAGACAAGAATCCATGAATTCCAAAAATACATTCTTCCTCCCAAAATAAAAACCTAATGAAGACAAAAATGGTATTGAAAGGGAGATCCTTCTTCATCCTTGGCCAAAAGTGGCCTACCACATCATCAAGTACATCACATGTGAGGGTAGAATGAGTGTGATATATGCTTACCACTTCATGCTGCTACATTAGCTTAGACACCTTTCAAATTAGGAACCACATAAGAACCTGAGCATTCCTTACTTCCTCCTCTAGTCATCGAAGGAAATGAGCCTAAAAGTGAAGAAAGGAAAACAAGATTTTTTAGCACATCATGGGATTATAAAACTGATAGTTTTAGATGCTCTCAGGAGTTTTAAGTACACAATTTTGTGGGAAGATTTCATAAATATGGATCTACAAGCATTTGAATAGGAACATGCAACAATGAGTGAAGAGGATAAGAATAAGGGGGAAAAACCTAAAATAATAACTAGACCCAAATGATCAAAACAACAAAAGAAGGAGAAAAAAAAGAAAATAGATGAAAAATACAATGAAGTGGATGATTCTCTAACTACACTAGGGACCCCATACGTCAGTCCCCTAAAAATCACTAGTGCATAATGGGTGCAACCTAGAATGAGAAGATCTAACCGAATGAAAATGATTCAAAAGAAGAAAATCCCAAGACTAGTTAATCCACTCACCATTACACCTCGATTAGAAGAGGTAAAAGATTCCCCTAGTCCAGAAATATCAAAATAAGAAAAAGGGAAGGAACCTCAACTGGAGACAACAATACAAGAAGAAAACACACCTCCTATTGAAGGTACCTCAAAGACAAAGATTCTTGTTTAAAATATCCTTGATGCAACCTTGCTAGAATTGGAGAAGGCCAAATTTGATGCCATCAAATGGAAAATAATGATAGAAGATAACAAAGGGAAAAAAAAGAAGAGGCACCTCAAGAAGCCTCTGAAGAGTTGGAGAAGCGACTCCAACTTATACAGGAAAAGTTTCAAATTATGACAATGCAAAAAGTGGAATACAATGAGAAATTGAAAGTGGAAAACCAGGAGCTGCACCAACAATTAAACAAGGAAAAAAGACCACCACTTGATAAGAAACAATAGGTAGAAATTATGGGGGTTGTAGTAAAAACAATAGCCAAAGTATCTTTAGAGATGTTATAGTGCAGACAAATTGTTAGGACATATACATTGTTCCTAAAGGAGAAGTGGCATAAGAATATGATTGAACACTTAGATAAGTTGGTAAAATTCAACCTTGACACTCCCAATGACTTCTTGGATGAATATCAAATCTGCAACATGGAAGAAAGAGGCAAGTTGTGTGAGTTGTAATTACACAACCTCATCCTACCACACCCCTACAATTGGAATCCCGAGCCATATGTAGGGTATGTCCAAATGATGGCCTATGCATCATGGCTAAGGTATGGATAAATGAGGGAAGATGAATTAAAGAAGTGCAAGGAAGAATAAATTCAAACACCCTTGTGGATTAGAGATGAGGAAACTAGACCTAGGGATGTTATAACCCACCATCACAACCTTTGTTTGGATAAATATGTAGCCCCAGGATGGAAAACCAAGAAAAGAGAAGCAATGGCTCACTTAGATGACTCATTAATATTGTTGGGAGAAGAGACAGCAGATGATTGCCACAGGATGTGTCACTCCTTACCTCATAGTTTGCAAATCATAGAGAATCACTCTACCAATAACCTACAACTTTCCCTCCTAAGGACAACTTGGTACAAAGAGACCCTAAGGAAGATGAAAACTAAATGGATTGGGTTGAATATGAATCCCCCACTCCTTCTCCCTATAGAACCCGTGTCTTACCTAAACATAGGAAAGGAAGAAGAAGAGTGGGCCAATTGTGAAAAATAAGGGATATCATGAGCCTCAAGCCATCATAAGGTATGTGGCCTGGGACATGAGGAAAGAATTCAATGAAAATAAAAAGGTAAATGAAAAACAACAAAGTGTTGAAAAATAACATGTTAATGAACAACAACAAGTTATTGAAAAGTAACATGTTAGTGAACAACACAAAGTACAAGGAAACAACCTAGTAGTGGTTAGGATCCTAGTGCACAACAACAATAGTAGTGAGAGTAGATGGACCAAATTTTGTTTCACAAAGGGTGTACAAATTTTCAATTGGGGGGTGATGATGAGCCCAATTATTTCCTATCCCAAAGGCTCATATTAGGAACATTTTTTTTCCATAATATGGCTTAATACTTTTTCTTGACCATATTTAATAGTAAGTCATGAATATTTTTGCATGTTTCTTAGTAAATGTGTTTTGAGGTGGAATTTTTTGTATTATACCTTTTTTCTCTAATATATATATACCAAAAGATGAGTGTATCACCAAGCAGGTTGAATTCCATGAGTCAAGAGAGCTTAAGGGCACCAACATCCAAAAAACATGGGATTTTGTCTCCCTCAGAGCAATGCCAGCCAAGAATCAAGGGACATTGTCTCCACCTACCTCTTTAGCACTCTCTATTCATTAATATCCACTCTTGATCAACAATAGTTCAAGATATAAATGGGATTGAATGAGATTCCCTATTTCCCCATTTCTCTCCTCAATCTAAACAAGGAGGTCAAACTCTCAAGATTATATATAGACCTCTAGCCTAGGAGAGAAGGATACATATTTTTGATGATATTGTATTGAGACTTTGATCTGAAGGATTTTTTTGAATACTTAGAGCCTTTTTTCTATTGATGTACATATTTTTGATGATATTGTATTGAGACTTTGATCTAAAGGATTTTTTTGAATACTTAGAGCCTTTTTTCTCTTAATGTACTACTATTAGGGACCTAACCTCCCTAATCCCTAACGTATGTAGAATAATATATTTCCATGTAATAAAGGTTGATATTAGTTAATAAGGCTTATTTAATAAATTGGAATAAGTCAATGTAAGGATACCTAATAGAAGCTTCTGATTCTAGAAGGATCTTCCTCTAGAATTAGAGTATAAATAAGAGTAGGATACATGAGAAGGTTTGTATTGAGAATTATTGTAATAGATCACTTCTTTGTTGGAGGTTTCCTCCTCAAAGAGGAAAGTGAACATTGTTTCCTATCAATAAAGGTTCTATTTTGGTGATGTGGTTTCATATATTGTGTTGTTCTATTGTTATTCTCTACAATATTTTTGTTTTCTACTATTATAATAGATCTGGTACCTTACAAGTGGTATCAGATCACTTTCCTTTGCAAGAATTGTGGGTTATTTGTTTTTTTTTCAGGGTAGAGACATGTTTCGATGTCTTAAAACCACATGGATCTGTCGTTCAACGCATAAATCTGTGGTCATGGAAGTATACATGCAGGAACTACAAGTGGTTCTTAAGTGAACATTGTTGACCACCCTTGTTCCTCAGTTGGTACCCCTTCAAGGGGTAGTGCATCAGACAACACCTATATACAGATTGACCTATATCTCCTAAATCCATCCATAGATAAAATGATTGGTTGTCCGACCGCCATACTGCCACCAAGAACAACACTCGGGAAGATACTCTCTAGTACCTGGGTAATTGGGTAGAAGGGTACATTCTAGCCTCCTTAGTTGGTTCCCTAAGATATTGGGCCAAGTACTACTGTTTGACCACGCACGTATATCATAAGGAAAACCCTTATCTGTAAAAACCTTGACAAAACCCTAAACCTTGGGACGAAAACCATAAGAAACAAGGAATATACAATATTTTTTTTCGCAAAACCTTGCCTCTTGATTCTGGTTGTGAAATTACTACATCTTTTTTCATGTTAAGAATTTGGGTATTTTAACACTAGCGTATTATTCAGATCACAGTATAACTCCACAAGAGTAAAAAAAAAAAGTTTAGGGCCTTCCCGAACCCTTATTTGAGGCCTATTCCATTGGACTCCTCCTTTCATCTTGATTGTAGTGATACCTATCATTTTTCAACCTTTTTTTTTCATGTGGTCCAACACCTCTACTTGGGACCTATTCCATTGGAATCATGTTTTCATCCTGATCACAATGATGCATATCATTTTTTAGCCTTTTCTTTTTCGTAGACCCACCCACCCTTTTCAAACACCTTTCTTTCCCACCTCTTCTTGTGTTTTCCCCTCACCATGGACAACACTCGCAACCAAGACCTTAAAAACCACTTTGATAGCTACATAAAGTCCAAAATGGACTACATGAAAGAGGAACTAAAGGACATCAATTCCCAGCTTGCCAACTATCTTGCATCCCACCTTAATTCTCAGCTTGACTCATTTGCTGCCAAGGTATTGTAAAATCTGCCAATTCCTTGAATCCATTCCTCATCTAACCAACCTTGTAACCTTGAAGGTACAAATTCCTCCAATTCCTAGTAGTTTTAGTCCAACCCTTTTCATCATGATTTGTGTCTTCGACGAGTGGAGGTGAACAAATTTGATGGCTCAGATTCCAATGGTTGGGTCACTCAAATGGAACATTACTTCTCCTTGCATGGAATCACTAATGAATTGGACAAACTTCGTTAATGTTTCCTCTATTTGGATACTAAAAATTGGAAATGGTGGAAATGGTGTCGAAAATCACGCCAAGGATATGTGGCTTGGACACAGTTTGTGGTTGAACTTTATGAACACTTTGACACTGACACACACTCCCTGGGCCGTTTGACCAAATTGAAACAATCATGTACCATGTAATATTTTATCGCTACATTTAAGCAATTAGCTTTTAGAACAGAGGGTTTGTCTGATACTTTTTTCTGAGAATTCTTTATGAGTGGTCTGAATGATGAAATTCGATCCCAAGTCCTCATGACTCACCCCCATACTTGGTTGGAAGCTACTCAATGTGCCAAGCAAGCATAATCAATTGTTTTTTTCTCAACACCACAAACCTTCTTTCCCTCCACACCCTCTCCCTCCCACTCTTTCCCCTCATCCCACCCCCCTCAAGATCCAAAAATTAACCTTGGAAGAAATTGATGAATGCCAACTCAAGGGTATTTTATATAATTGTGATGAAAAATATTTTACGGGGCACACGTGTAAGGAAAAAGCGTTGTTTATGGCCATCTTCGAGGATGTTGCTGAAGAAGAGGTCGAGGCTTCTTCCGTGGCAAAGCTACCCGAGTCCACTTCTCTCACTCTGCCATCTGATCCACCAGAAGTTGAACTAGTCATTTCATTGAATGCACTCATTGGATTCTTTGCTCCCCAAATCCTCAAGCTAATTGGCTACATTAAAAAGCAGAAGGTCATCACTGTAATTGACAGTGGTATCACTCATAATTTTATTCATCGTTGGATTTCTCAGGAATCCCATTGATATATCCATGTAGTCAACAATTTTCAAATCATGATTGTCAATGGAGGTTCCATGAAATGTGGGGGGCGTTGTGAAAATGTGTGTCTCCAAATTGGCCAATACAACCTAAAATATCACATGTTCTCTATCGACATGGGTGGTTGTGACATTGTATCAGGTGTGGAATGGCTACACACTCTTGGTCTCATCCTCATGGATTTTAAGGAATTAACCATGAAATTTCAACATGACGACCAACAATATAAGTTCCAATGCATCATAGAAGGCTCCCCTGAGATCATCAGTTCCCATAGAATGGAAAATATCCTCAAAAAAGGTCATTCATGCATTATTTCCCAAGTCCATGCCATCCAAGCAGTTGAGACACCATGTATGCATCTTGACCTCTAATCTATACAACCTGTGTGGGCCTAATAGTT
>ML790943.1:142259-174102 GCA_009831015.1 Picea engelmannii
ATTCCTTTTGAATCTTAATGTAGTTTTGCATGATTATTTTTTCTCTCTGCCAGGTTATCATTAACTGGTTAGTTAAAACATACATCCTATAGAAAGGTTCAACAACCTATTGGAAAACTCTTGGGTGTCTTTCCAAGGCCAAGAACCTTATATATATTCCATTTTATTATAGTCTATCTTTGTTGATGCTTCAAAATATTTACACTATCTTTCTAGGCCTATGTTAGCTTCATGTAGGATTTTCCTGTAGAAACTACATGGTTCTTGTGGAAACTGTACAGTTTCTATAGAAACCCCATGTAGGATTGTTTTAGTTCTAGATTTCAGTTTATCTTAATCTTATTTTCATGGGAACAACAATAAACATTAATAAGACATATGGCTTTCTATTGATCAAAGGGTTATTCATGAAATAGCTTGTTTAGTCCATGCATTAGTTTAACTTTTCTTTAATTGCAATTTTTTTCATACACTAGAATGAATTCATCTTCTGCTTTCAGTTTTCTCTTTATGGTTTAGTGTGTTTTATTTCCTTCCATTTGAATAAATTCATTTTCTTCAATTTAGATTAACTATCCTTTCAAGTTGGTGTGCTTTTCATTCAAGAAGTAGTTTAATTTTTCTCTTTGACATTGCAATTTCCTGCACCATTTCATGCATTGCAACCCTTGATCATTCTCAGACCCATACTACTGTCAGTGCACACTGTGTATACATTGCACAACACCTCTTAAGTTTGTATGAACCCCTAGTTGACAAAGTAAATTAAGGAGACAAGGATAGAATAATATTGTTGCTGCTATTCCTAGGGAAATCAACATGCACATCAGAAAGTTCACCTTCCATCATGTTCATTTCCTCATCAATATCTTCAAATTCTTCTTCCACAAGATTGTCATCCAAATTTTAATTTTTTATAGGTTCTTGTATTGGTTGATCCTCGTTTCTCCTTTCTCTTTGTAAAACTTGGGGAGGATTGAAGGGCCTTCTAAAATGATTTGGATTTCTATTATTAGGCCTTCTTCTCTCAATTTCCATTTTAGTCAGTTTATTAGATAAGTCTTTAATGATTTTGGACATTTATTCAATTTTATCCTCTTGATGTACCAACTTAGTTCCATATGTACCAAATTGTTCTTTTTTTTTTCCCTTTCTCTCATTCTCTTAATTCATTTCTAACTGTTGGTACAAGATTGAGACCAGGGTTCTCATAGGTTACCAAAAAAGGTGCCCCTGTATTCTAGCAATGTTGGCATATTAAACCTTCCGTAAGGGAAGGAGATATCACCTGAAGCACACCCTAGACATAGGTGGTGAAGGGAGTCAAAGAGGATGCATCATCCACTACAACAAATCCTTGTGATTAGCTTCCTTTTTGGCTCCCTTTTTTGCTTCTATTGGTTGTTTTAATGTATTTTTATCCACTTTTTTCCTAAAGTCAGGACTATTTATCACGATCGCTCTATTTGCGTCAATCAACCCAAGTTGGCACTAAATTTGGTGCTAATAGAGCCTAATTTAGCGCTCAATTTAGCACCAAATTTAGGGTCCAATTTAGTGCCAAGTTTAGCGTCCAGTTTAGCTTTGAGTTTAGCTTCTACTTTAGCTTCTAGTTTACATTCTTGGTTAGCATCCAATTTAGCTTCTAGTTTGTCTTCCAATTTAACTCTTACTATGCCTAAATAGTTAATTTGTTGAGTTGTTGGGGGTTAAGTGGATAGTGGCTTTGGGGATTAGGGCATTTAGGGATTTGGGGTCTAGGGATTAAGGGTTAAGGGATTATGGGTTATATTTTAAGGTATTAAGGGTTAAGGGATAAGGGATTTGGGGCTTATGGGTTAGGTAGTTTAATGGTTAATTTCTTAGGGATTATATATGGTCAAGGGATTAATGACATCCATTGACCTCGTACATAATATTTGATATCGACCACATCTCATTGTCATCATCCGTCACTGCCATATGTAAAATATTTGTCGAAACTCTCTTGAAATGTCATGGAACTTCCAATACACCCATCACAAATGTCTTCCACCGACCCCAAACAATGAGCAATGAATGGGGCCAACAATGAAATTTATTCAATACGTGTCTGTATGCATCAAAATTTGACATGGTTAGACTAGACACATGCCTTGATGGTATGGGGGGGTTCCAAGACTCAAGCATGTCGGATGCCCCCACATAATATTTTAGATTAGATCGTCCATGTTTTCATCAACGTTCATCATGCACATCTCATTGTCATCATTAGTCATTCCCTTCGATCATTGTCAGAACTCTCTTGAAATGTCAGTGAACTTCCAATACACCCATCACAAATGTATTCCATTGACCCCACACAATGAGTAGTGAATGGGGCCAATGTTTAAATGTTTTCAATCTGTGCTTGTATGAGTCAAAATTTAACATGGTTAGATTATACAGTTTCCTTGACAATATGGGAGGGTTTCAATACTTAAGGATGTCAGATGTCCCCACATAATCTTTGAGATCGTCCATGCTTGCATCAACATTCATAATGGACGTATCATTGTCATCATTCGTCATTTCCATCTATAGAATATTTGTTGTAACTCTCTTGAAATGTCATGGCACTTCCAATACACCCATCACAAATGTCATCCTACATCGACCCTGCACAATGAGTAGTTAATGGGGCCAATGTTTAAATTTCTTCAAATTGTGCCTATATGCGTCTAAATTTGACATTTTTATACTAGACACATGCCTTGACACTATGGGAGGATTTCAATACTTAAGGATATTTGATGTCTCCAAAACATCTTTGAGATCATCCACGTTTTCATCAATGTTCATCATGCACATACCATTGTCATCATTCATCATTTCCTTATATAGAATATTTTTCAAAACTCTCTTGAAATTTCATGGAACTTCCAATACACCCATCACAAATGTCATACACCAACCCCAAACAATGAGCAGTGTATGGGGCCAACGCAAAAATTTATTCAAACTGTGCCTGTATGCGTCGAAATTTGATGTATTTAGACTAGACACATGCCTTGATGTTATGGGAAGGTTTCAAGATTCAAGGATGTTTGATGTCCCCACATAATATTTGAGATCATCCATGTTTCCATCAATGTTCATCATGGACATATCATTGTCATCATTTGTCATTTCCATTTGTAGAATCTTTGTTAGAACTCTATTGAAATGTCATGGAACTTCCAATACACCCATCACAAATGTTATCCACCAACCCCGCATAGTGGGAAGTGCATGTGCCCAATGTTGAAATTTCTTCAAACTGTGCTTGTATGAATCAAAATTTGATGTAGTTAGAATAGACACATGCCTTGATGTTAGGGGAGGGTTTCAAGACTCAAGGATGTCTGATTTCCCCACATAATCTTTGAGATAATCCACATTTGCATCGAAATTCATCATGGACGTATCATTGTCATCATTCATCATTATCATTCGTAGAATCTTTGTCAGAACTCTCTTGAAATGTCATGGAACTTCCAATACACCCATCACAAATGTCATACACCAACCCTACATACTGGGAAGTGAATGGGGCCAACATTGAAATTTCTTCAAACTATGCATGTATGCATCGGAATTTTATGTAGTTAGAGTAGACACATGCCTTGACGTTATGGGAGGGTTTCAAGACTAAAGGATGTCTGATGTCCCCACATTATCTTTGAGATCATCCACATTTGCATCAATGTTCATCATGGAAATATCATTGTCATCATTCGTCATTTCCATTTGTAGAATCTTTGTCATAACTCTCTTGAAATTTCACGGAACTTCCAATACACCCATCACAAATGTCATCCACAAACCCCACATAGTGGGCAATGAATGGGGCCAACATTGAAATTTCTTCAAACTGTACGTGTATGTGTTGAAATTTGATGTAGTTAGAGTAGACGCATGCCTTGAAATTATGGGAGGGCTTCAAGACTCAAGGATGTCTGATGTCCCCACACAATATTTTATATCATCCAATACGTTTGCATCAATGTTCATCATGGGCGTATCATTGTCATCATTCATCATTTCCATTTGTAGAATCTTTGTCGAAACTCTCTTGAACTATCATGTAACTTCCAATAAACCCGTCACAATGTCTTCCATTGACCCCACACAATGAGTAGTGAATGGGGCCAATGTTGAAATTTATTCAATTTGTGCCTATATACGTCGAAATTTGACATGATTATACTAGACACGTGCCTTGACGGTATGGGAGGGTTTCAAGACTCAGGTATGTCTAATGTCCCCAAATAACCTTCACGACTGTCCATGTTTGCATCAATGCTCATCATTCATTTCAATATCATTCACATCATTCGTCATTCCCTTCTATATAATCTTTGTCAAAAATCTCTTGAAATGTCTTGGAACTTCCAACATGCCCTTCACTAATGTCATCCAACGACCCCACACAGTGGGCAATGAATGAGGCCAATGTTGAAATTTATTCGAAATGTGACTCTATGCATTGAAATTTGACATGGTTAGACTAGACACATGAATTTATGGTATGGGAGGGTTTCAAGACTCAAGTATGTTTTATTTCTGCACTTAATATTCAAGATCATTCATGTTTTCATCAATGCTCATCATGCACATCAATCTCATTGTCATCATTCATCATTCCATTATATATAATATTTGTCGAAACTCTCTTGAAATGTCTTGGAACTTCCAACATGCCCATCACCAATGTCATCCACCGACCTTGCATAGTGAGTAGTGAATGGGGATAATGTTGAAATTTCTTCAAAATGTGACTGTATGCATTGAAATTTTACATGTTTAGTCTAGGAACATGCCTTGAAGTTATGGGAGGGTTTTAAGACTCAGGGACATCATTCTCTTCATCATCACCATCATCATGGTTTTCATTTCCATCTTCATCATCATCATATTCATCATGACCCAATTTTTCCATCCATGCCAACAAAGATCAAACCCGACATACCCATCTTTACAATTTTTTTTTATGAAGATGCCAATTTCCATGTATTTGTATTTTTCTTGAGGCATTCTTCAAGATGATTAAACCATGATTATATTAAGTTGATACATCCAAAAATAATTGTATAAGGTCCAACATGCAAGTGGTTTAATGGTTAATGGGTTAAGGATTATATCAGGTGAAGGGCTTAATGACATCCATCAACCCTAGATGGTTAGCAGTGAATGAGGCCAACGCTGAAATTTCTCCAAACTGTGCCTATATGCGTCAAAATTTGACATGGTTATACTAGGAAAATGCCTTGATGGTATGGGATGGTTTCAAGACTCAAGGATGTACGATGTCCCCACATAATATTTGAGATCATCTGTTATAGGAAAAATTGGTGGGTACTAACACTAACTGATCTCCCTAGATCCACCTAGATCTAGAACAAAACACACCAGAACATGATGCTTTCCTTCAGTTTTAGATATTGAATTTACTAACTAAATATGGATAGGTGACATACCGTTTAAATGCCGCTTCCTCTCACCATCGCCATCCTATCTCCACTCCAACACTCATACAATGATGAATATGCAAAAGAACGCAACCAACCAAAGTGATAGTAATAGCATAAACTCAATATAAACCTATGTATGTGATCAAGGAATCATACAATAAAACATAACAAGCTTTATAGGAAAGAATCATATTACTGTATCATATTAAATGTGAAAGAGAGATTACAACCATGGCCTTGATGTCGTAAGGTCCCTTCCAACTGTCCTTCGTTCCCCACACTCTTCCACTCCAAGAATTCTGAGAGCGTAGATCTGATAATATTCACAATCTATCTTGAAAAAATGGCTCATCTAGCCAAGCTAGCAATATCCAAAGCTCAATCCAATCCAAGCTCCAAAATCAAAAGCTAACTTTCTCCATGAGAGCTCCTCTCCTTTTATAAGTTCAAAAGGATAAGGTGAGGAGGTTAGGATGATCCCACCAAATCATGAAAGCGATTAAGATCCAAACCATTTGGATGCCACCTCACCATGGAAGTTTCTCCTTCTAGAAGCATCGAGAAGATGCTCGTTTTTCCCACATATGAGCATTCTCGCACCCTGATTATAGAGCAACATGCGAACCTCTCTCAACCTAGCTATGGTGCATCCTACAAGAATTAGTCATTCTCGCACCCTGCATATATAGCAACCTGTGAACATCCTCTTTAATATGGTTTTTACAAAAGAGAATGCAACTTCTTTTCTCAGGAAAAGTTCTTCTCCCTTCTTTCTTCAGTAACTTAGGCTACTGACCCCTCTGAAGGCAACATATAGGTTTACATCATTAATGGTCATACGGATGATGAAAATAATCTGTAATAGAGAGCCCCCCAAAGTATGAAGTTAGAACAGAGTGATAGTTGAAATACTTTGTCGAGTGTGTGTAGGGAACAAGGAACAGTCGGTCAGAAACCTGCCAACAAACAAGGAAATACAGTACAATAATATATCATCACTGAGGTAGGCATTCCCATACTCAAAATACAAATGAATCAGAGCATAAATGATGACATGTGAAGATCTATGCCAAGTAAGACAGGTCATGACCACCAAACATACACTGTGGATCTATGCCAATATGACTCAAATCTGAACATAGCCACCAAAAAATACACTGTGGATCGATGTGTTAAAGACTCAAATTTGAACATAGCCACAAGACATACAATGTGGATATATGCAACAATACAAATGGAAGAAAACTCCAACGCAACCTGAATCTGTCAGAAAAGATCTAGGGTCTTCATCTCCACCACTCTATAGTACGAATCTAACCATGCAAATACATGTGTCGAAGTCGAACATGGTAGAAACCACTTGATTATTGGTCATTATTGAATACAGTTAACAAGTGCGAGAGAAATCACCATTAATGTCAATGACTCCCAAGGTACTCTTGTACAATCCAATGAATGTGAATCAATGAGTTGAGGTCGAACACTTGGCAGAATCTCCCGATTAGGGGTCAATAATGAAAACCCATTGTCGAAAGTGAGGAAACTTGCCATTAAGGCATGCAAGTTCCAAGGTACCAATTAGTTTATAAGCCTAATTCATGGATAATGAGATGAAGTTGATAGGAAAAGACTCACCACAGGAGGGCCTTAATGTATCCCCCATCAATGACATGAAACAGGTAACAAGTTTTGAGGTAGATCAGAGTAACAAGTGATTCAGGACTAACTCAGGGATGGCCGATGAAATAGAAGGCTTAAGGACTATAGAAATGGTGGACGCAATAGAAGGATTTTTGGGTTGGACATCTTTTTGAACATATTGATGACACAACAACTGTCTTGGAAACATTGATTCAACAATAGGGATCACATACCAATTTGTAATCTTATAAAGGAGTATGATCAAGAGACTAGCGGATTTTCCAACCTAGACACAAAGTGAGTGAAAGGGTGTCATGTTCAAAAGTGACTCTTCCATGGAATACATGTTTAGACATATTTCTTTGCCAAAATTCCCCCCCACCATTTCTGGCAAGTACCTCTTTATTTTTACGCAAGCTTGAGGAGGATAACATATGCTTGTAATGTAATCCCATCCTTTGGATGAGTCCCTTGGAGTATGTTTAACAAACCCTAATAAGGAGTGGTTCGGTCCCGTAACGGCCTTTTGATGTTTGTTTAACGAGTCCAAAGATAGAAAACTCGAGCATTTTTCATGTTTTGAGAGTCTGAAAAACACTTAAAGAGAACTCTCATAGTTCATTTTTTCATAAATTAGTTCGATGAGACCAAAAAAGTGATAAACTATCGCCCATCGAACGTTTTCTTCAAATACTTTTACGAGCATGAAAAGAACAAGATCGATTGGCAATCTTTTCATGTTTAGAGAGTCTAAAAAGAGCTTAAAGGGAACTCCAGTGGATTCCTTTTTCGTATAACCTTTACGAGTCTGAAAAAGTGTTAAAAGTATACTCGGTTACATTCTCATTGATTTACGAGCACGAGAAAGAACAAAGACTAAGCTTGGTAACTTATTCTCATGTATTTACGAGCATGAGAAAGAACAAAGACTAAGCTCAGGATTGTTTTCATTTTTACGCAAGCTTTAAAACAAAACAAAACTATGCTTGGACCTAGTTTCATTTTTACACAAGATTGAATCAGAGGAAACTATGCTTGAGGTAAGTGGTTTCATTTTTACAAAAGATTGAACCATAGAAAACTATGCTTGGACTTCCCAATGCGTAACACAAGGATGGTTGGTACTTATCCCCCAGCTTAAGAAACTAGTGGCTCTAAATTCAACATGAAGTCCAGAGGTTGAAAGCATTGCCCCCCAAGCTTTGTTTCATCCAACTACAAAGGAGAATGAAATGAATATTCAAATACTATATGTAGGACTTGACCCAAACGGAGAGGGGGAAGTTGTTTCATTTTTGAACGATCTTGACACATGAGAAGAACTATGCTCATGACTCTAGGTATAATCCCAAGAACACTGTTTCATTTTTAATGAGCTTGACACAGAAACGGGAACTATGCTCGTAACCTCTGTTTCATTTTTTTTAATGAGGTCGCCACAGAGACGCAAAACTATCTTCGTAACAGGTTTCATTTTTTAATGAGCTTGAAATCAGAAAACAATGTTCAAGGATGGTTTCATTTTTAAATGATATTGAAAGAAGAAAATCATGCTCAAATACCTTTGTTTCATTTTTTAACGAGGTTGCCTTAGAGATGCAAAAACTATCCTTGACTCTCTTATTGATCATGGATTCCAAGAAAATAACGCTCTGGAAGAACACCATGTCAAGGGACAAAAATCGGTCATGGCTTCCAAGAGATCTTCACTAGATGGAAGAAAATCACTCTGGAAGGAACACATGTCAAGGGCCACGATAGGGGTAAGGAGATTAGGCTCCAATGGCCCTACCGAAGAAATCACCATGTCAACTACTAGATCCAAGTCATCAGAAGTTGAAGTCATGGGAGATGACGCCACATAATTGACCTCTGGCGGGGGCGATACCGTCTATATATAAGAACCATTTAGGGAAGCAATCTAGGCGGGGTCAACAAACGAAAGTTGATCAACAGTCACAACCCATTCATTGTGAGGGAAAGATATCACATGAAAAATAGTAGACAAAATATATTTCATGGCATAGACATAATATCGCCCAAGGAGTAAAGCGAAATCCAAGGGGTCTTGGACTACCATGACATCAATAAAGATAGTTTTCCCTCCCAAAGTTATAGGAAACTGAGGAAGGGTCCCTAAAGGTTGACTGGTCCTTCTGTTAAAAGATAACAGATTCTGCGTAATCGACACAAGATGAGGAAAACCCAAATATTGCCAAGCCAAAGAGGACAAAATACTAATGGATGCACCTTCATCTATCAGTGTCTGAGGAACGTCTCGACCAAAAACCTATACTGTAATATGGAAAGGAATGTGAGAGGGAAGATGAGGTCCAGTTAGCACACCCCAATCAAAACGGATGGCCTCATTACTTGGAGGGGTTTCCATGGGAGCAGGAGGAATACCCACCGATATGGTAGATTCTATATCAATGAGAAAAGCATGTGCAGTATCAGGTTTACTCTCTAGTGGGAGAGTAGGATTGACCGATGATGATATCAGATCGACCACATGGGTTTCCTTCTCCAAGGGGATAATGGGTTCGACAGGTGGAAACAGATTGACCACTTGGGTGAGACTCTCTAATGGGAGAGTGGGATCGATCGAGGATGGGATCGAATCGAATGCTTTAGTTTCACTCTCTGAGGGGAGAGAGGGATTGACCGAGGATGGTATTAGATCAACCACTTTGTCAACTGGTTCAATTAAGGATGTGACCAGATTGACGACATGATCAATCAGATTGACTGGTGATGGGTCCAGAGTGATCATTCCATCAACTACAGGAGGGTTGAGAGAAAACTTACGATAAGCAGCTGGAAGTTGAGGCTGTGAAACAATCATGTCTTCCAGTAATTTAGAGGCTTTGTCCATACGAGAGAAAAGGTGAGTTAGATGAATCCCTTTGCATAACATACATGGGAACTTGACTCTACTTTTCTTCTTCCCAACGGTATCGTGACTAGTTGACAAGAGGTCATCAACATGTTGTTCAAAGGTTGACGACATGGGTTGGTTAGGGTGTGTAGACCATACTTCTATAACCTTGGGTAGACCAGGGAAATCCTTAAGAAGATGGCTACCCTTACAAATCTTGCAAGGGTACTTGGGCTTACGGGTTGTTTGGGTGATCTTGACATCATCAACACTCGCAACATGATTAATAGTAATTGGTTGTTTGCCAACCTGCTTGACAGTGGTTGGAAGTTTGGATCCTTGCTTATTTTTTTTCTTCTTATTATTTCATTTCTTCTTCTTCTTATCCACCAAGTTACCAACTTGATATCTTTCACTCGACGAAGAAGATGAAATGGAAGAAGACCTTGCAAGTGAAGAAGGTGAATAAGATCTTATTGGTGAAGACAGTGAAGGATCAACATGAGGTTGATGTTATTGGGGGGAAGTGCTTATGAGCGAAGCACTTACTGCATTCGAGATTTCCTGAGTAGAAAACAACCATACTGGTAATCCAATTGTGAGACTCGGAAGGCTCAAAGTAGCGATGTGAGGAGGTTCAATGTTTCCATAAGAAGGAAAAACAAAAGGTTCCCCTGGAGCAGGGGTTCCTTCATTGGTCATTTCGGGAATTGATGCCATTAAAATAAATATCCAACCTAGAGTCTGCTAGGGAAAACAAACAACACACACTAAAAATCTAGTAAGCAAGCAAGAAAACAAAACCTTCTCGCAATGAGCTCACTAGTTGGTGATGAAATCCAACATCACAGGAACAAAGTAAGAAGGGGTTGAGATAGAGCGGGTGGAAAATTTACGTTGACAACCTACTTAACAGACTTACACCCTGGTGCAAGCTCCCACACATAAACGTGGGTATACCCTCCAAGGAGCCCAAGCAAGTTTGGCCAATGTTGATTCCAGGTACTGTAAAGACTTGCCCCTCCATAGTCACCTTGTGTAAATACCCTAAAGAGATAGGCCACTAAGGTTACCAATCACTACAGTGATGCCTGGGAAAATAGTTGACAGTCCGATCCACGCACAAGGGCAGGGTATCTAGCCCGGAATCAACTTGAAAGGCTTCCACTCATCATTGTGGGTATACCTTCAAGCGACCGCCATAATATGCGCAATCTCTACACCAAGACCGACAAATCAGGGTGAGTAACTCTGCCGGTCTCAATGCGACCTCATGATTGACCCTTGTGTTAGAAGGGCTTCTCAGGACAAAATGTAATAAGTGGATTTCACCGCTCCCTAACGCAAGATTCTATGTTTGTTTGCAGCTTTGGAAAGTTATCTTTCACACCTATTCCAAAGCCCTACAACTAATCTAATGTAGGTTTGCTACTAGAAAATATAAAAATGTCTAATCAATTTTTATAAGCACTTTATTTTATGGCTGTTGTTACTCAAGAGGAAAATGGCATGGACAATATGGTGTTTTTACTGACTCGAATGTTATGCAAAGAGATGAAAATGTAATCTTTTCATTTCGATGAAAGTTATGCTACAAGAAGGATAAAACATTTATCATTCCCATATACACAATGTCCCAAAATATATTAAACTCATCAATATCAAGATTCTCAAGAAATGAGAAAAAGATATTGTACACCAATGCACGATTCATGGCCCCCCTCGGCCATGAGGGGGATTGTTTTTTGGAATTTAAGACCAAAAAATGCCAAGAATCATGCAATTTCGCTACTTCAAATGAAAGGATGCCCCCAATCTAATATAAAGCAAGAAATTAAATCTTTTTGTTTAAATTTTTTTACTAAAAGCAATAATGAACTTTCTTAAAACAAAGAAGCCCAAACTAAAAGTTTTCTTTTAAAGCGAACTATTCAGAAGAAATATGATCTTTCCCTAAACAATTCTAAAGAAAAAACATTCTTTGTAATTGAAAGACACTCAAAGCAAGAGACTAATCCTTCAAAACCAAACAAAGCAAAGATGGCTAAAAGAAACTCAAAGAATGTTAAGCAAACTGTAAACAGTTCAATATAGGCTCCAAAAGTTCAATCCAGTTGATCAAAGAAAAACTGGGCATCAAAAGATAACAAGAACCAATCCAAAAAAATTTAACAAACGAGTTCGCAACCTAGTAGTGGGGTGCAGTGCGAAAATCAGGTATTTTCGCAATCTAGACACAGGTAGGGTGCGAACAGGTCACACTGGTTTAAACAATGGGGTGTGAAAATCAAGGGTTTTCGTAGGCTCTAGACAGGTACAATGCTAGACTGTTTGTAATCAAAGAGATTTTGGAAAAAGGACAAAAAATCTAAGTGAACTTTCAGATCCAGAGAGTCCGGATGGATCTCCCATAGACTCAGAGACCAGAAATCAAGCAATCAAAGCAAGAGAAACTATACTAACAAAGAAACAATCTGTTCCCCAGTGGAGTCACCAATTTTATTATAGGACAAATCGGTGGGTGCCGACACTAACTGATCTCTCTAGATCCACCTAGATCTAGAACAAAACACACCAAAACATGACACTTTCCTTAATTTTTAGATATTGAATGTACTAACTAAAGAGGGATAGGTGACATATCGTTTAAACGTCGCTTCCTCTCACCATCGCCATCCTATATCCGTTCCAACACTCATACAATGATGAATTTGCAAAAGAACACAACCAACCAAAGTGATAGCAATAGCCTAAACTCAATATAAACCTATGTATGTGATCAAGGAATCATTCAATAAAACATAACAAGCTTTATAGGAAAGAATCATATTATTGTATCATATTAAATGTGAAAGAGATATTACAACCATGGCCTTGATGTCGTAAGGTCCCTTCCAACTGTCCTTCATTCCCCACACACTTCCACTCCAAGAATTATGAGAGCATAGATCTGATAATATTCACAATCTATCTTGACAAAATGGCTCATCTAGCCAAGCTAACAATCTTCAAAGCTCAATCCAATCCAAGATCCAAAATCAAAAGCTAACTTTCTCCATGAGAGCTCCTCTCCTTTTATAAGTTGAAGAGGATAAGGTGAGAAGGTTAGGATGATCCCACCAAATCATGAAAGCGAGTAAGATCCAAACCATTCAGATGCCACCTCACCATGGAAGTTTCTCCTTCTAGAAGCATCGAGAAGATGCTCATTTTTCCCACGTATGAGCATTCTCGCACCCTGCTTATAGAGCAACCTGTGAACCTCTCGCAACCCAGCTATGGTGTAGCCTGCGAGAATTAGGCATTCTCGTACCTTGCCTATATAGAAACCTGCGAACATCCTCTTTAATAGGTTTTTTACAAAAGAGAATGCAACTTCTTTTCTCAGGAAAAGTTCTTCTCCCTTCTTTCTTCAGTAACTCAGGCTACTAACCCCTCTGAAGGCAACATATAGGTTTACATCATTAATGGTCATAGGGATGATGAAAATAATGTGTAACATCATCCATGTTTCAAGGGGTTAGGGGTTAGATGTTATAAAGGTTAAGATCTTAGGCTTAGGCTTAGTGAAATATTTCAATTTGTTTTAAAATATAAATTAATGAACAAAATTTGGATATATTTAGCCTAATGGTCTATATTTACATTGTTTTACATATATAATATATGCAATTATATTTTTAAACAATTGCCAATAAATGACCACTTACCATGCTTACTCTTATCCAAACAATCCTAGTTTTTTTTGCCAACAATTCATAGAAAAGGTTGAACACTTTAATGATATTGCAATAGGTAATTTGTTGTTATAGCAATATTTGCCTCACCCTATGCAATCTTGTACATAAGGACTTTTTCCATTTCCCCATGCAGAATTTTAATCCCTTTTTGCAAATCCCAGAGCTAAAAATACATTTTTCCACATATACACACCTTGCCTGCTATACAACATGCATATACATAGGTTGCACCATTACAACCCGCGTACATCAGGAAATGTGCCCAAAATTGGAAAATGGTGTCGGGTTTCCATGTCACTACAGGAGATCAATGATCCTAGGCCTTCCATATATTGGAAACATTCTGACTCGGCCCTTCAGTTCCACTTGAAGGCTATAAATGGGACAATTTCGAGCTATGGAAAAGAGGAGAAATAATTCAACTTTGAGAGAAAAGTTACTCTGGAGGAATTATTCACTTCACATTCAACTTTGTTCTTTAAGTCTGAACACAATGTTCAACCCCCAATCTCTTCCCTTATTGAGTGAGAACTCCATTAGCTCTCTTACATGATATTTCCTTTGGTGGAGGATTGAAGTGGTGGAGGCCCAACTAGAAGGAACTTAGTTTTCCGGTTTCGAACCGTGTCGAGACATAAGTCTGTAACTTATTCACTTCTGCTAATAATATCTTAATATAAATACTCTTTTCTTGTCCAATTGATATCTTGAAAATATTTGAATTATTATTCCATGGGAGTATTTTTTATGAATGTTAATGGATTGTGCTATTGAATTTGATAACATCATATATTATCACCATATTCTTGCTTTTCTTGGTTGTTGAGGACTAGTTGTAGGTATATTTCTTTGAGTCAAGAGCTCAATGGTGGACTTCATCAAACGTCTGGACGAGGTAGGCCTTTTATCTTGTCTTACTAGCATATTTGTTTATATAGAATACTTGACAATAGAGTTGATTTATGAATTCATTTCCGTCCGTTGTGGTTTTCCCCTAGCCATAGAGAGATTTTCCTTGTAACAGAATTGGCAAACATACTGGGGATTGAATCTTATTTTTTGGGGTTTGGAGTGTTTTTCTCCTTAGATTTCTCTCGTTCATATTGTGTTTCTTGTCGTATCAGTGCTTGATAGCCTCTATTCACTCTGGGTCTGAGTCTTTCAACCTTCTCCTTAGCCTAGCTATGTTTTTGACACATATACGTGGGTTTTTGCTTGACAATCGCGTATATATGTGGGATGTCCTTTTGCAAGCTGCGTACATATGCACTTTTCCATTGAACAGTCGTGTACAACGACTTATTTTGCTTGTTTGTTGGGTTTGGTGGTTGTTGTGTATGTTTTGATGATTGTTGAGTCTTCTTGGGTCTCTGTAGTGACTGTTAAGTGTCTATGGGATGACATGAAACCTGTCTTTGGTTGAATTTTTGGGTCGTTCCTTTCTCGTCATATTTTCATTTTGATTGTCCTTATACATTGGGCTGGGTGTTTTTATCCTTGGTATCCTACTTGAGTTGTCTCTTTCTATACATAATAGAGTCTATATATCAAGTTGTTGTTCGGTCCATGCATTTTCATTTTTATTATATTGAAAATACAAAAATATTAGGCATTTTACTTTGATTGGCATTTTTATCTTTTGAGTCTTTGTCATTTAGCTTAGTGCATGTAAAGAAAGATTGAATTTTTATTTAGAATTGCAGAATTGAATTGAAAGTTGTTTTTTTAGGAAGCATATCATTCATTGGAAATTGAAGTTAGGACTTTGCATTGTTTCATATTCATTTACTTTACTTGTTGAGTCATAACATCACTAGTTTCACGACCTCACCTTTTGAGTAAGCACGGCCATTAAAATTAACTCTATACTTTAAAATTGATTAGTAACGATTTTATTTTCTAGGGTGCACAAACTAGTTTAGGATTTAGTGCCTTGGAAGAGGATTTTGTGAGTAAACTTCTCCAAGGCTATTAAATCAACATATGTCTCTGACTAAGCCAATGGAGAAATCCATTGTATAATCGGTAATATTAGGAGGCTCCATTTAGACCAAAGTTAATCACGAGGTCGCGCGAGGTTGGTTGAAGGGATATCCCCCTGGTACCTTCTTAGCGTCAGAGATATTTCTTGAGATCTATTCGTATATGGGGATCTTGATAGTACCCTTACCTCCGTGAGAGGCGATGCTTTCAAGGTTTCAGGATTTGCTACCCAACCCATACGGTGGACTTGACTTATGACTGCTCGCCTGTGCATTGGTTATACAATGGTTTCGTAGTTCCTTGACCTAGGTGCCACATAGGTTACTTGCAGGGGTTAGTCTGTAGGTACCCTGGTTCAAATAAGGGTCAGACATCACACAACCTTTATGGAGGATTACCTCTCTGGGGGGATCTGACTGACTGGTTTTTAAGCCCACGAGGGCCCTTATAACTAATTTTTTTTATCTCCGATCTTTAATAGGGTGTCTCGGGCCCCTCTTGGGCGAGGCATACCTACTTTAGGGAGGGATGCCCCTTTCAACCACTTTATCCCGTTTGTGTGCATATTGGTCGTTTGATTATTTTTGGTGTTCTCTTTGATTACTAGTTGGCCTTAGGATTTGTTTTTATATATTGAGTCTTAAGTCATCGTGGAGTTGGACCAGCTTCCCCACTGGTCCCATCGCTTGTTATAGTTACCACCAGATTTCAAGTCTTTTCCTTCTAAAAGGAGTAGAGTTATTAGACATGGTACACAAACCTCCACTTTTCAGACTTGTGATTCTACAAGGATGAGTACTGAAATGAGTCATCAAAATACTAGGATCCCCTCGACTCCCACCCCTACTATAGTTAATGGCACCCCTTTGACTTGTACAACCACAATGGTTGTAGTGCCGGAGGCACCTATCATCAATGTTGCATGTCCTATAGTGAATTCTCAACCTATTGCCACGAACCCATTTGGGTCACTTGGTCACTCATTGAGATATAGTGTTCAATCCATCCCTATGGCCTCTAGTCCTTTTTCATATGGTATGCCGAATTTTACCTCATAATTTTCAAACTCCATCCTAGTTGTTGGCCCTAATGCTAGCATTGGACTTGGGGGCACAACTCCTCCTCATACTCCATTCTCATTTGGTGGATCTCATATCCCTCAAACAACTCCTACTATGGGAGACATTCCTTCTTTTAACCCTAGGTCTAATCCTGTTGCTTTTGGGTGGAGTAACCAACCTGGTGGACAAGATTCTACTCAAGTTCCATCCTATACCCTCACCTCCTTAGTGTCGATTCCGACCAACACGTTTGGAATGATGAATCCACCTTTATCCTTCGGATTCACACCTAGAGGAGGTCAGTTGCATGCCTTGGGAAACCCCCAACACAGAGCCACTCTGGCTGGGGGAAATTTTTATAACCCCCTTCAAAACATTCCTACTAGAATGATGCCCAACCAACCTATTTTGAATCAGCCTGGAGGAGGGTATTACAATCCCGAACATGGCCATGGTTCTTACCAGAACCCTGGATGGGTTGCAGTTCCCCAAAGATAATATTTCCAAGGAGATTGGGGCCATATGACGCAACCCAGTCTCCATTTTCTGGCCACGCTCAATCTTCCAGACTTGTCTAAGTTGATGAAAGACCATGTGTGTCATGATCCTACATGGTCCCCCGTCCCCACCAAGCTTCTTTCATATATTTCAAAATTTGAAGGTAAGAATGGCGAGGATCTCGGTGATCACGTTACCACCTTTCACCTATGGTTCTCTTTGAATTCCCTTAATGACGATTCCATTCGGTTAAGATTATTTCAATGCACCCTAATTGGGGTTGCTGCGAAATGGTATATTGAACTACCTAGGGGGGCATATGGGACCTTTAGTTAGATGGTGCTAGTCTTCCTTAACCACTTCCAATTGTCGATTCGTTACAATGTTGGCCTAGAAATTATGTTGAATTTACACCAGGACACAACCACTCATCTCTTAGATCACATCCAGGAGTGGTGTAGACATAAGAGGTTGATCAAGACCTGCATTCCCCCAAATTTCCTATTAGAATGGTTCCTTATGTCCTTGCAACCTCCTATCGCGAAGGATGTTTCTACATCCGGGGTTACATCTAAGGAAGAAGAAATCTTCAAATCCCAATAGTTAGATCTTATATATGATCAGTCTCAAATGTTATACTAGATTCTTCCAGACATACCGCAATCAAAATATGACCCTAGACAAAAGCTCAAAACTCATGCCGATGGCATTGTAGGCTCTGCCAATGTTAAATCCGCAGACTTGGTGACAAGCCATTTGAAAGAGTTGTCTCTAAACCAGTCTGCAGGAGGGCCAACTTCGTCTGTGTCTTCCAATCCCACTTAGTCGGTGGATGTACATTTCATGCAATTGTCAACCGACCCAAATGGTAACCATCAACCAGGTGAGAATAAGAAGAAAGGACGCAATAATAATCGTAAGGGTGGGAATAATAATAATAAATTGGAGGACAATGGTAATAATGATAATATGAATAATAATGATGGTGAGGGAAAGAAAGAAAGGAATAAGGTGAGGTTTCCATGTAATATTTGTAAAAATGATCATCTTACTTATTTATGCCCCAAAATTGTGGAAGCTTCGAGGCTCTTATCTCTACCACTCATTGTGCTGATGAATCCTTTCCCACATAACCATCAGATGGCCTCGAGATCCTCTAATGCCGAAAATGTGGCTAGTGGGAGTCAAAACCCACCACCACAAGACGTTGACCATTTGTGCATCAATATGGTCAATTCTCAGGTTAATGTAGCCACCTGATCTTGTGATTACAGTTATTCAGAAACTATACTTGGTCTAGAATATCCTCCTCCTCACCCAGAGACTCCTTTGCAGATCGAAAAAATAGAGCCACCACCTCGTATTTCGAAAGGAGTACTCAAGCGCTCTACCCACAATCCAAATGCTAGCGCTTCCCATAATTACTCTATTGTTGAGGACCTGGGTCAAACCCCTTGTGCGATGTCAGCCCTAGAGTTACTCTAGATGCGTCCTTCATAGAGGAATGCCTTTCTATTTTCCTTAGGAGCTCTAGACCCCATTAGCTCAAAAGGTATCAATTTTGACATCACATATGTGAAGCCTCGCTTGCCTTACCATGTGACATTCCAAATCCACATGGGTTATTCAAAGTATACCATCAAACATGCAGTTGTTGATGAAAGTGTTGCTACATGTGTGATGTCCCTGATCTATTGGAAATCTCTTGGCTCTCCAAGTCTCTCTCAATCTTCGACCATGTTGACTACTTTTGATGTTCCTTCCTTCCTCTCTCATGGTATTGTTACTGCCTTTCTAGTCTAGTTAGGTGGGAATATGGTAGAGGTGGATGTCGAGGTGGTTTATGCGCCCCTCAATTATAACTTGTTACTAGGACACAATTGGACTTATTCTATGACTGTCATCGTATCGTCCATCTTCCACACTATTTTTTTTCCTCACGATGGGAAGATCATGATGATTGACCAGTTGTCCTTTGTGTATGCTATCCCTAATGCATCCATTGGACCGTCGATCCCCATGGTAAAAAATTCTTAGCCGACAACTGATAATATCAGTGTTAGAATGTATTCATCCCTTATGGGTACCTTCGAATTCATGGCACTGATTCACCATGTTTACACCATGTGCAGTAGGCCCGTTTCGTTAGAGAGGTTCATTCCTTTACGCACTTCTTATTTTAATGATCCTTGGACCCTACCTTCCTTGACTTCATCTTGTGAAGGTTAGTTGCATACTAGAATGGCCATGCCACCATCGGAAACAAAGATAGCATATCAAGTTGTTCTTGACTCTTCCACCGTTCCTGATATTATTACCTTGCCAACAGACAAGGAGGATCATGTTCTTAAGCCCGTGTGGGCCACTTCGTTGTCTTTCTCACATGAATTCCTCGATGAGACTTTTCCCTCAAATGAAGCCATCATCGAAGCCATGAATGGTTCTGACAAAACTTGGAATGATATGGATCATCACTCTTATTTTCTCCTAGAGCTTGCTAGAATCGAACAATATGACTTTTGATCTACTTTGAGCGAGATAGACGGTCATTCCATAGTTCCACTTGATACACAAAGAATTTATGCCGAAGGAAATATGGAGAGTATCTCTCCTATTTTCATGATCGATATCTCTCGTACCCCTGGCAAGATTGAAAATGTACACATCGGTGCAGATTGTTCATCAGAAGAAATCCTAATCTACACTGAACTCTTCAAGGAATTTTGAGATGTATTTGCTTGGTCATATGAAGATATGCCAGGAATAGACCCTCATATTGTCGAGCATGAGATTAGAACTTATTCGGATGCTAATCCTGTTCGTCAATGTCTTAGAGTTGTCAATCCCCGAAAGGCCCCTACTATTAAGGCAAAGGTAGAGAAACCACTTAATTATGGCTTTATCTACCTGATTCCTTTAACTAAATGGGTATCCAATCCCGTTCTTGTGAATAAGAAGCAAGGATCCATCTGTGTATGCATGAAATTTTGTGACCTTAACAAAGCCTGTCCTAATGACAAATTCTCGACACCTTTCATCGATCAAATTTTCGACGAGTGTGCAGGAAGTGAAGAGTTTTCTTTCATCGACAAATTTTCAGGGTATAACGAAATTCAAATTAAACTCGAGGATCAACACAAGACAAAATTTATTTGTCCTTGGGGTACTTTTGCATACCAGAAGATGCCTTTCGGACTTAAAAATGTCGGAGAAACCTTCCAACGTGCTATGAGATTCACATTCCACGATCTTAAGCATATAGTCGAATCTTATCTTAACGTTCTTGCTGCTCACTCTTGTAAGAGAGTGGATCACTCGAAGCACCTTCGACTAGTTTTTGAAAGATGTCGTCATTATTGAATTTGGTTAAACCCTCATAAATGCGTATTTTGCATTAGGTCTGGATGTCTTTTGATATTTTTAGTCTCTGAGACTGGGATCATGGTAGATCCGTTAAAGGTTGAGGCAATACTTCGATTTCCTCACCCGCGCACTATTCGACAACTTCAAGGTTTACAGGGGAAAGATAATTTTTTACATTGGTTTATAGTAAACTATGCCAATATTGCTAAGGGTTTCATGTGTCTTTTGAAGAAGGACACACCTTTTATCTGGGATGAGCGAGCCTAGGATTCCTTCGATGCTTTGAAGAAAGCCTTGGTATTGACACCTCTGCTAAAGTATCCTGACTACAATAGGGATTACTTTCTTTACGTCGTTGTGTCTGAAGAGAATATTGGTATGGTTTTGGTTTAGGAGGATGATGAGCTCTGCGAGCACATCATCTACTATCTTAATCGAAACTTAGTCAGTCCTGAGCTCAATTATTCTCACGTCGAAAAGATATCTTTGGATGTCATTCACGCAGTCCAATGCTTATTCCATTATATATTTCTTTGCAAGACTATTGTGGTTGTCGATGTCAATCCATTTCAATACGTCCTTACAAGGCGTATTATAGGGGGGAAATATAATAAATGGATTGTCATTTTACAAGAATTTGATCTCGATTTCACTTTTGTGAAATCCAAGAAATCACTAGTCTTTGCAGAGTTAATATCTGACTTCCCACGATTATATGAGGATGTTATCCATGTTGATTCGTTTACAGACGAACACATTTTCCTTGTCTCGTCATTCGACCCTTGGTATGGAGACATTGTTCTCTATATTCAAACTTTGAAGTTCCCTCAGCATCTCTTGCGAGATGACCGACGATGTGTGCAATACCAAGCTAAGAATTAAATTATCATCAGTGACACTTTGTATCTTCAAGGAATAGACAATATCTTGCGTCGCATTTTAACTCACGAAAAAGATGAGTCGGTCCTAAACGATTTTCACAGTGGGGCTTGTGGTGGTCATCTATCCAGGCTTGCAACAACCCAAAAAATTTTATGATCTGGTTATTTCTGGCCATCTATCTTTAAATATTGTGTTGAAGCAATTAAGAAGTGTCACCCCTGCCAGGTGTTCACTCAGAAAATGCACTCACATCCAACCCCTCTTCACCCAGTCATTACCATCAGTCCATTCACAAAGTGGGGGGTGGACTTCGTGGATTGCAACTCAACTTAGGCTAGAGGGAATCAACACATTATCGTGGCCGTAGAATACTTTACTACGTGGTTCGAGGACATGCCTACAGTTAAATCCGATAGGAATACTACCGCCTTCTTCGTATTCAATAAAATTATTTCCAGGTTTGGTATCCCGAGTGAGATTGTCATTGATCATGGAAGTCACTTTCAGAACGAAATGATGGAAGAGATAACATCCAAGATGGGGTTTAAGCATGATCATTCTTCCCCTTACTACCCCCAGGAAAACGGATAGGTAGAGGCCATCAACAAGTCTCTCAAGACCATATTGCAGAAAACTGTCAGCCATAGTAAATATGACTAGAACATTATGCTATATCACGCACTCTGGGCATACCGAACCTCGGTCAAGACTGCCACCAAATTTTTTCCTTTCCAGTTAGTAAATGGTGTGGAGTCGATATTACCTATTGAATGCAAAATCCCTTCTCTTAAATTGGCAGTTGCGCTCCTCCTTGACACTTTCTATCTCCAGCGATGCCTTGTACACCTAGAGAGTCTCGACAAGCAGCGTCGAGACGCCTCTACGGCTATCGAGGAAAAAAAAAGACGTGTCAAGGTCTAGTATGATAAGTCTATCTATCCTCGATTATATGCTGAGGTGGCTTGGTCATTTTATATGATCAAGCCAAAGAACCGTTGGGGTCAGGCAAGTTCAAACCCATGTGGCACGGTCCCTAGATCGTGTGACATGTCTTAGAAAAAGGATCCTATGAGTTAGAATATTATGAAGGGAACATGTTGGTCGAGCCCAGGAATGGGCTCTACTTGAAAAGATATTATGCTTGAGCCCCAAGCTTGGGCATACCTCTTTGTATACTAATGTAATTTAGTGTATATATCTTTTCCCTTTCCTTTTGTCTTCAACTTGCTTATCGAGTTTTCCCTTGGTTGGCAGATGTCAATGGATTCTTCGATCCACTTAGGATTCACAGATGGAGCTAGTCGTCATACATGGAACTTGGCTTCCACTGCTTGGGTTGTTTACTCACCTGAGTGTACTGGTGTCTTCAGGTGGTGTATGCCTAGGGCCATCCACAAATAATGTGGTCGAATAGAGCATCGTTATAGAACTTTTTCACGATATTCTCTCTTTAGAGGTTCACCTAGATTCCTAGTTAGTATTATGTAAGTTGAACGACAGTTATTGCGTGCACGATCCTACTTTACTCTGACGATTCCTACGGGTACATATTTTAAAGCGACAATTTGATTTTATTACTTATCATCACATACCTAGGAGTTCTAATTGTGTATCCGATACTTATGCTAATTTCGTTTTAGATTGGCATTTGACAAATAACTAAAGCGAAGAAAACAATCTCGTCAATGTACACATTGTAATATAAGTAAATTTGAAGAACCCTGTTTTATATATATTTCAAAAAATATGATGTTCATAGTACAAAATTGGGGCCAACACCCTCAATACACATATACAACCTATAATACAGAATCCATGAAATCTACACTTGTGCCACTAGATCTGTGTCATGATAACAAACGATGACGTTTGTGATACACCGAAAGAGTCACACCCAAGATTTGGGCACACTAACCACTTGTCATTGCATGGCCTCCGATAAATCCTCTACCTGAACCATTAGAATCCTATGTGTCAAACGAGACAAGTTTCCCTGAAGGTTTTGAAGGATTCTCTCTACTTCTCCTCCCACTGCCTCATCTCCCCAATGCCTCCAACAATGTCATGGAATCCCTTCCGGCCTTCGCAGACCTACGTCTATGTCACACAAGTGTCTAGTTAGTACTTAAGTATCATCCAACAATATTTTTGTTTTACTATACAAAAATACAAAAAAATGAAATATTTAAAAATTTT
This sequence comes from Picea engelmannii, assembly GCA_009831015.1. NCBI lineage: Eukaryota > Viridiplantae > Streptophyta > Pinopsida > Pinales > Pinaceae > Picea > Picea engelmannii. Next base: position 165,973 of record ML790943.1, read on the forward strand.
GCATACATATATCCCCTTAGGTGATCCCTTGTGGTAGTGGAATGTCAGGGTCCCCTCTAAATTCGATCCCTGCATAGGGATAGTCATCCAGAGCAATGACCTATTTCCTCCACTAGTAAAATAAATCATCATTGTAGGGTGTGGGCACCCTACTTCCCCCTGTTGTCTCATTACCTCGGTCCATCATTCCATGGCTCGATCACGAGGTCCTCTAGGTATGATCTTGACTCTAGGTCCCAAACCTATAACCCACTCGAAGAAAAATCTACACAAGATAGAGGAAAACCCGAAGTTCCTCTTGTCACCCTATTTTCACTGTGTCAACTGGCTCTTCATATTAGCCAGTAGTGAGGTGCACCAATCATACACTGTGGGTCTCAAACACTCTACATAATAGAACATGAATGACCTCAATGCCTGGTGAAACGAAGCTGACCCTGTGATCTTGGTCAAAACAAGGACAACAATCTTGAGGCTAAGATATTTTATCACTCAGATGGGGAGTTGACTCCCGACCTTCTCAGTCCCTACTATACAGTGAGTGTCTATGTACTCCTCTATATTCATACCTCTCCTAGCTCCCTGAGCTTTGAGGTTCACCACCTCACCCCGACACAATAACCCAGTCAAGAAATATATATCCTCGACTTCAATCTTCAATGGTTTCCCATCAAGGTTGAAGCTCTCACTGTCTGGATCCCAGTAATCCACGAGAAACTGTAGCAACCTCACTTGGGACCTCATCCCTTTGAATAACAAAAATTTTTACAACCCACATATTTTCAAGGCTATTTGGGCCCCCATATCTCTTTCCACGGCAACATCTACCTCCTCATGTTTCTTTTCCCTCCATTCTAGCACCATCTTGCTAGAGAAACATCAATTTTTGAGTTAGCAACCATAAAAAAACTTGTTTATGGACTTGTACATGGGTTGAAGCATTCACAGTCGCATATAGGGTTGAGTACACATAGCCTATATTTTACACAGTTGCGTATAACCTTGCGTATACACGACCCGATGAGTGGTAGCCCATGTACACCAAAATTCCTAATTTGCGCCTCAATTAACTCAAATTTTGAAACCTAAATGAAAAATGTAATCCACTAGAAAGGAAGCAGACTGGAAGAATAATTACCTGTTTCTGATGATCTCTGATTCCATCACTCAAAGCTCTCGCAATCACCAGTTTAAGATCAAATTTTTCGCCAGGGATTCTTACAGTTTTTAGCATTATGTTGACCGTTCATAACTACGTGCAGGTATTTTCTCTACCCAACATATAGGATAGGTATCATTCCATCATGCGCATTTTCATTGTCCTATAACTGTTACTCATATGCCTTAGGTATGAACCCATTTGTTCCGACACATAACCCTCCATCGTCTACAATACGTTTTGTTGTCAAATGGTAAAGACTTACCAAACATGGGTACCCTAGTTAGATCCTCTACTCCATTTGGTGCCCATGCAGAGATTTTTTCGTAGTACCGGAAGTCCCTTATAGCTAATAAATGAATTTATGTTGAGCCTCATTTCTCACTCATAAACATGTTGACCTATACCTAGAGGACTCCCAACCGAGTTTGATTTAAGCTCTTTTCCGACTCATGTTCAAAAAGCGAAAAGATTACCGAGTGAACTTGTCTCTTTCACACTCGTAAATTATATTTGAAAGGAAGTCTATTTGGTACAAGTTTATCCCTTTTTCACACCAAGTAGACTAACATTATGAAAAAGGACATTTTTTGGTGTTAAGTTGTGATTGCATCTCATGCCCTTGCTTGCAGTATTGAGCCTATAGCTGATTCTCGCTTTGCATTATAAACCATTTTCCTCAATAGTTTTGCATCCTCAACCAAGTAGAACCTCATTTATATCCTTCACAATTTGACACCCTATACCCAGGAGGGAACGTTCCCCTGAGTGTCCATCTCCCACATGCACCTCCTTGCATTGAGCACATGTATGTTCCACTGCAAGAACTAGTTTTTCTTACTTTCGACACTCGTTTCCTCCTTTGTATCATAACATTCATTTGACTATGAAAAAACAAAAAATACGGGTGGGAAGGGAGTATTGTCTTCTTTTGGAAACAATCGTGTCGCCTTTGAACATAACACAAAGTTATTGAGTCCATTTGTCATCATAATTTTGGGTTTAGCATGGCCTTAGGATGTTGAGCTCATTACAAAGAGTTTTCTCCATCGAATGGTTACTCTTCCAGTCCCTATGGAGAGTTTGATTGATGCCTTTTTCATCTCGTGGTTTCATCATTGAGTCTATGTTTCTAGAGTCTTCTATATGTCTCATGCTCTTTTTCAAAGGATGTCTATCAACCTGTGTCGACCATTCCTCATAACTATTGACTTTGCATTTCATCCATACCCTCAGTTTGTCTCAGAATCACATGATGATGTAGTCCTATCACACACCCTGGTCCTACTTTCATCATTGGTAGGTAACCTTGAACCCAACAATAGACATTTCATCATTGGTCGTTGACTAGGTGGTTTCCCTTGTGTTTGACGACAATATATCTATTCACACATTGGGATTCATGCAGTGTCTTGGATTCCATTATCCTTATTGGTGGTTTCCTTGCCTTTGTCAACAATTTTCCTCATTGGTTTCTATTCAGAGAGTCTTTTTCGTGTACCTCTTGCATTTAGCACACAAGAAAGACACACAGGGTCATTGGTTCGTGAACATGTTCTTCGTTCGATTTCCTCCAAATCATGAAGCTCCTGCTTTGTACCTCGTGTTGAATGATGAGAGATGCCTTAATTCTCTCCTTTCAACAGGTCTCCTTCCATCAAATTCAACTCATATATTCTGAAAACGAGACCAAGAGTCCTATGAGTACCTTGAGTCTTGCAGTCACTAGTGGCAGGTTCTCTTGCCATCAACAGTTGGGAATACATCAATGTCTCTTGATCGATGGATTCTTCAAGTGTTCGACCCCGAATCCTTTATTCACACTTGTAAGATTGTACTTGGTGCCTTAATACCTAGTTTCATCATCAGTAGGTCGTCTTGAGTTTGTTAATGGTATACCTCAATGACCATTAATCAAACGATGTCTCATTCTGTTCGAATCAACTACTTTATTCACATAATGTGGACTTGCACCTTTGGTGGATTGTGTAGAAGATTTGAAGACATCAGTATGTGGCCGCAACTTTCTTGAGTTGTTGCTTCCTTTTCATTTGGACTAGTACCTATGTGACTTCAGTGATCATGGGAGATCATATTGTACTCCATTTTATACAAATATATTCAGATTGATTTTGAGACTAGTTCTACTGGGCCTTGTTTGTGACTATGACATCCTTTGGCATGTAACCTCACTTGTATTTTCCTATTCATGGCCACAAACAGTTGTTTGGTATATTTTCACATGGATCTGCAGTGTAATTCAAATTGGAAGCCATGTATGCAAAGTTAGTACCGATTGTAATGAGCAACTAGTTCTTCAAGCTAGTTCCCCATCACTCCACTTATGGGATTTTATAATGTATTTCAGCCATCGTAAATACTCCTCTGACCTCACACATTATGGGGCATCTTCTATAGAAATATTTTCCTCACTCTATGCAATATTTCACATAAGGCCTTTTTCCATTTCCCCATGCAGACTTTTAATCCATTTGTGCAAATCCTAGAGCTAAAAATACATTTTTTCCACATATACGCACCTTGCCTACTATAAAACATGTGTATACACAGGTTGCACCACTAGAACCCATGTACATAAGGAAATGTGCCCAAAATTGGAAAATAGTGTTAGGTTTCCATGTCACGATAGGAGATCAATGATCCTTGGCCTTCCATATACTGGAAACGTTCCAACTAGGCCCTTCAGTTCCACTTGAAGGCTATGAATGGGCTAATTCTGAGCTATGGAAAATAGGAGAAATAATTCAACTTTGAGAGCAAAGTTACTATGGAGGAATTATTCACTTCACATTGAGTCTACATCCCTTTTTCCTTTAATTCTGAACATATTGTTCAGCCCCCAATCTCTTCCCTTATTGAGTGAGAACTCCATTGTCTCTCTTACATGAGCTTGGATTTGGTGGCAGATTGAAGTGGTGGAGGCCCAACTGGAAGGAACTTAGTTTCTCGGTTCCAAACCGTACCGACATGAAAGTCTGTAGCTTATTCACTTCTGATGATCATATCTTAATAGAAATACTCTTTTCTTGTCCAATTTATATCTTGCAAGTATTTGAATTATTATTCCATGTGTGTATTTTGTTATGAATGTTAATGGATTATGCTATTGAATGTGCTAACAACATATATTATCACCATATGCTTGCTTTGCTTGGTTGTTGAGGACTAGTTGCAGGTATATTTCTTTGAGTCAAGTACTCAATGATGGACTTCATCAAACATCTGGATGAGGTAGGCCTTTTATCTTTTCTTTCTAACATATTTGTTTATATAGCATACTTGAGAATAGAGTTGATTTCTGTAGTCATTTCTGTCTGTTGTGTTTTTCCCCTAGCCATAAAGAGATTTTCTTGTAAAATTTGTATCGACAAAAATAATACTGAAGCATTTCAAAGTTTGGGCCATAAGAATCAACATTTTAAAAACATGGATTACAAATAATTCTAAAAATTTAGAAGTCTTGGTGATTAACATTATTGTCTGCAACAATGTCATTCAGTGTATCATTGTCAATGTTCATATGTTATTTCAATTATTTAATATTATCATCATCCTCATCTTGACCTACATCATCTTCATCAACATTGAAATTTGAGTATAGACCATCTATATTGTTACTAGATGTATTTGGATCATCATTTTATATACCATCCATATTGTTGTCTTCCATAACATCATCTAACTCTGGATTTTTTTCTTCTTGTGTCACAACATAACCATCTTCAACATCATCGTGGATGTTAATTTCTTCGATGTTCTCTAATCCCTCTCTCTCATTTTGTTGGTCATCATTGTTTTTCTCAATATCCACTAATGAATCGCCAAATACATGCCTTAATCTTGGATCATAATGCATGACAAATATCCCTTTCAGGTCCAAAATATCTTCATAGAAAAATACCTACGCATGAACGACATACATATATTAGATGTATCTTATAACAATTTTATTGATTAATATACACATATATATTATCGCAATAAACTATGAATTAATAGATTAATGATTATTACCACTTCTTATTTGAGTTAAAGAAATACCTTCTCACAATGAATTGGTAGAACATAAGGCTCCTTATCCTCTGGTAGGAACCTTGAGGAATCTATAGAAAACAATCCACTATGGGTATCATGTCTTCGTGTCCTCTCAAATGCTTCATACCATCTACACTTAAAAATACAACATTTAAAAGAGTGGTAATCCAACTCAATAATTTCTTGGATTTTCCCAACATATTGTAGATTCCCTTCAATAATATTATTATCTTTTCAACTTCCTCAACTAGATTATTTGAAATCAACCATGATGCCACAATCAAAGGATCATCTATTTACATCTACACTTTCTACATGATAATGTCTTCCATATGCCCACATTGTAGGATATTTCCTCTCATGTGAAATGCCATTTATTTCAGTGAAAAAAAATATAATGACAAATATTAAAATAACTAATAGTGTCAAAACTGTAAGGAAACAAAATTTTGTAAAATTCCAACTATACCTTTCTTTCACATCCTCTACACATGTTGATTTCATCTTCTGTTATGTTTGAATCTATACTTGCATCTTCTATTTGATTTTGAATTTGTTCAATAACCCATTTTAGTGTGCAATATTTTCCCCATTCCCCAACTAGATCATTGGGAAGTGGAGTATTGCTTGGGTTGGATCTCTTAAATTGTATCCTTGCTTGTAACACTTCTTCTCTCTTTTTATCATACAAATCAATCCATTTGTTCATAAATTCCATGTGGTACAAAATGAACTTGTTGAGTATAGCACTTTCGTTTACACATATTACATGTCATCATGTTTATTTCAAACTTCAAATGTTATGTTGTTAATTTGACAAATAAATTATAGAGAAAATTAATGATTGCAAGGAAAAAAGCCACAATGATCATGAATTTACTTACTAATTTCTACTTGAACACCATTATATTGTATTTTTTCTCCATCAATAATATTTGATGCTCGTTCTTCACCCCAGAAGTGTGGCCCATCTTCAAAATCCTTACCAAGGAATTCACATAGGAAGAAAAATGCTTCATTCAATACGTAACCTTCAACCATACAACCCTTTGGATGTGCCTTTTGTCAGACATATCTTTTTAGATTTTTCATACACCTCTCAAAGAAAATCATCCACCTCGTTGATACAACACCCGCCAATTCAATTTCATCGACTAGGTGTATAAGTAAATGGACTTGTAGGTCCATGAAACATGTAGGGAGGTCCTTCTCAAATACACATACAATTTCTGCAATTTCCTTCTTCCATTTTGGTACTTCACATTCATGGATCTCTTGGATGTCACCCAGCTAATATAAGAATAGTAAATTAGTATTAACCTTTAGTGAAAAATTAAAATGGAATATAATATCTCTATGTCTCTCAGACATAAACATTTCATACCACATACCTTGTAAATGCTGACAATCGACTTATGGAATTCTTTAAGTCAACAGTAAGACATGAATCCCCCCTAATTTCCAATGGCATGATATGATATCAAACACATTTATCAAATGTCATTGGTGAATTTTCACACACAACAGAATATCAAAATATATTTAGTACTTAATCAATGTTACCGATAAAACTTAAATGATGATATATAATACCTTCATTGAATTATGAAAATCATGTGTTTTAAATCCTGTGATATGTCCATCAACTGTAAATGATTTATCCAATGATGACCCATATATAGTAGGTTTCCTTATTGAATGGATGACATTTTTTAATTGGTCTAGCTCTCTTTTTTTCAAAATCCATGGAGCTTATGCATATGTTTCATTTTCCTTGTTTGGCCACAAATGACTTCTATCAATTTTGGTACGTGAAAGAGAAATATCTCTCCTTGAAGATAAGGTTTCCTTATCTTTTCCTAATATATGTAGAAACATAGAATCTGGGACATTTTTGAAGATGTGCATAGGGTCTAATAGGTGAGATATTAATATATCCTTCCAGTAAGGAAGCTCATAAAATATGGATTTCCTTTTCATTCCTTTTGGCATATTAACTACAACTTGTTCGGGTTCTTCAATTGAATCACCCCGGTCAAAAAAATCCTCCCAAGATTTAAATTCAACATATTCATACTTCTTAAGCCAATCACCTGGACCCATAATCATGGGAGGGCCTCTATTTTCAAATTTTCCATCAAATTGATTCTTCAGATGATTTCTAAATTTATGATCCGGTGGTAGAAAAATCATGTTGTTTGCGTAAATACATTTATGTAGATTATTAGAATACCACTCTTGAATATGATATTCACATCTAGGACATGCATATATCCCCTTTTTTTGAAGCCCTGCAATTCAATAAGTAATTCTAATAGCATCAAAATGACAGTATAAAAGTATGTATGAAAGTTGGGATGAAAATAAATTATGAGTGTGAATACGTAAATATTTTTATCTTACCAAAACATACACCAAGTCCTGAGAAATCATGAATAGTCCAACATATCACACAATACAACATGAAGGACCTATTTGATGGAGGGCATGATATGTCATACATTCGTATGCCTTTCCATAACATTTGCATCTCATCAATAAAAGGTACAATATAAACATCCATGTTTTTAACTTCATGTTTTCTTGGAACAATGAGAGTCAACATAAGGTGCTCCTTTCTAACACTCATCCATGGGGGAATATTGTATAGTATCAATCCGACTGGCCAAACAATATAATTTGAGCTCAAGAAAGAGAATGGGCACACTCAATCAATTGCAAGACCAAACCTAATATTATTTGGTTCATCTTTGAATTTACTTGGCCATTTTCCCTCTATGTGTTTCATTGCTTTGGAGTCAACCAGAATTCACATGAATCCATATTTACTCCTATTCTTTTCATGCCAATCCATCAATTGTGCAAGTGACTGGCAACGAAACATTCCTTGAAGTCTACGTATAATTTTCATGTGA
>ML790943.1:174202-231314 GCA_009831015.1 Picea engelmannii
TCAACCATTATCAATCTATCAACCTCTCTTTCCATATCTCCATCTTTATCATTTATAACTTCAACAAATTGACAATTCGGTCTTACATTAGGGTCCCTTCCCGTACTACTATTTATAAAACCCACAATGTTTTTTTGTGTGTATGCACATCCATGTATATACATGATATGGCCTCTATTAATTTATTTTCCACTTTCCAATTGGAGACAATGTGTATACATATTCGAATTTAGACCATATGATGACATGATAGGATTATATTTTGCTAGCCTTTTCCATTCACCATTGTAATATGATAGACCATAATATGGAATTAATATCCTAGTGGTTTGTTGTGAATTGTTTCTATGTTTAGATCCCACATGGAAATTTTGGACAATAAAGAGGCCGAGATTTACTCCATGAATATTGGAGGGTCGTATCATGTAATTGTATCCCCAAAATTGAAACACCTCATACACTCTAGGTAGTTGTTGATCACTGGGCCAAATGCAATATAGTCGATGATCAAATGTCTCTTTGTAAAATGATCTCAAACTCAGGGGAAATTCATCATCTCCATCAAATTCATTCTCATAGGGTATGTAGTCCACCTTCCCCTTGTCTTTAAGAAAATTCTTCATCTTTAAAGCGATTCTTGTTATGTTACTTGTTTTCATCAAATCCTCATCTTTGGAGCTGGTGTATGTGCACATATTTTTGTTAGATGTATCATTTGATAAATGATCATTTCCCTCTAGGCTAGAAATCGGTGCTCCAGGAAACTTTAAACCAAGAAAATTATCCTACAAGTATTCATTAAGAAAAAAACTAATTATTTAAATAATATAAAACAATGTTTAAAAGAAGTACACATATTATTTATATCAAATTGGAAAATTCCTTACCATAATTCCTATTCTATTTGAATCAATTGTAGGAGGCATACTACCCACTAGAAGCTCATCATCTATGTAATGTATTTGTACATTCACTCATTTGAACTGTTTCTTTCCACAACATACATAACATCCAAAAACAACAAAGTATTCATCCCATGTACTATACTCCAGACCAACCTCTTGTCCAGTGCAATCATTTGTTATGTTTGCGGGATCCATTTTCATATCCTCTTCCACCCACTATCATCTATGTGATTTAACAATTTTAGGTCTGCGTCCATGTACATATCTTTTTCTTTTGCTAGTTGAATGCTCAGGCTCTACATTTGCTCCAATATCCATCTAAAATAATAAAAAACATACATTAATTTCTAACAATATTGGATAATACACTATAAATTTTAATAATATTGTGAAAAAATATGGACGTATCAAAAAATTCCATTAGATCAATTTTTCCTAAGTTAAGTAAAAATTAGATTACCTGATGTCCTTTGTCATCCGTTGTGTCTTCATTTGATAAGACACAATATTTTTCCATGGCCTAATCTATCTCTTGTAATACACAACATAGTCAATAATGTTTAGTACACTAATTATATTTTTTCAATGAATGTGTCATGCAACATAAAACATCAGCTTAGTCACATATTTGACATATTGATATCATTTTTTTGAGTTGCAAAAAATTAATTTTACGATCCTAGCTATATACATCAAGCCAAAATTTCAACAAAAAAGGTATCCAACATCCCTATCTCACATGGCCATCCTAATTTTCAAACTTTTCCCTTGATCATAGAATCACATTTAATCACCATTCTTGTGCATTTTCAACCAATAAGTTTGACCTCAAAGGCCACATGGAAAAAATGAATTTATCTCCTCTATGTTGTAGCATTTGTGAATTCATAAAGACCTTCCTCCTTTGGTTGAGGTTGCTTTGTCTTCTTACCTTTATTGTATCTGCAAATTTCGTTGTCATATCCTCTTCCACCCACTTTTCTCTCTGTGTTTTAGTAGTTCTACATCATCCACGTCCTCTTTCCATGGCCTCCTCCAGATCCTGTTACACAACAATGACAACAATTTTTAGTACACCAATCAAATCCATTATCATCTAATAAGTTAGGGAAAATATAGCCACAGGTCAAAATAGCTTGGGATCAAACACCACATTATGTAGTTGGGACCTTCAAACATTCTTGTTTGTGATGGAATTCTATACATCCTACTCAGTTGGGTTGGAATAAGTATGTCCCAATTTACTCTTTGTATTATTTAAACAATTCCTCATACTCAAAAGCATTTGGTAGATTTTTAAAGCTCAAGGTATTAAGATATCTAGGAGTCATGACTTCTTTTGGCTTAGGATCTTTGGCCATGTCTACTATTTTTTATTTTTATTTCTATGGAGGTATTAAAATCGATTTGTCATCCACCCATATCAAACAAGATTCTAGACATTAGCTTTGTTATTTTTTCAAATAAACATTGAAAATTGGAAACCATAATTCAAATTGGAGTTATATATCAAATTTGTGTAAATCCTTCTAAAAATGTTGAGAGAACTTCATGACTATAATTCCCATGGCTATAATGTTTTTGAAAATATTGTATATGTATTTATACAAAACAAAGGGCTCAATTCATCAAATGAAGAGGGGCCATCTAATTTTGGAATCGAGGATATAAAGTGGCATTGAAAAAGAAAGAATATTCCTAGTCCTCCTAGATTCATCAATAAATATTAAAAGATCCCCTTCAATAACCTCAAAAAAACCAAGGAAGAATTCCATGGGCCGCCCATGAAGCCCTTGAATTTTTTCCTTTTGAAAAATGTGAATTGCAAATTTCATTTCCTCTTTATAAACCTCCTCCAATAATCTCTTGTTGTCCACCTCATTTACAAAAATAAGAAAAAGATAGTCATTCTAACCACTTCAACTATTGAAACCCTTCCTCTAACCTTGTAATTATCATTAAAATTATCAATACCAACTATTGCAATATCCTCAAAACTAGATGCCACCAATTCATCATTCCTATTAATTTTCCATATGGCATTAACATTTTTCCAATGAATTGTATACTCATGGAAAAAAAATGTATTTTCATCTTCTAACTCTAACTATAGTGTTATACTCTTTAACCTCCATGATACTTCCTTATTTTTCAATATATTTCTTTTCCTTTTCTCTAAATTATTAACCCTCAACTTGTACTCATTAAGATGTCCTACCATTTCTTGAAAATATAATCCATTCAACTCTAACTCAATAGAAACAATTTCATTCTCTAATTTTTTTCTCTTGTGCCCAATGAAGAGCATCTTGTTTAATTATATTCATTTTTTTCTCAAATTAAATAGTAGGTGGCATACTTCATGACCCATCAAAAGGAGCCCACTTATACTTAACCAATCATGTAAAATTTTCTTCCAACAACTAGGAAGAATTAATCTTGATCGGGATTAGGGGTTTTCTCCCTAAAGAAGAAATTTCTAGAAAAATGGGAAAGTGATTTTACGCTCCCCCAAATTAAACCCACTACCTAACCCTTATCTAGTCACTAATCATATATTTTGACAAAAGGAACCTATCCAACCTCATTGCAATTCTTTTCTCCCTCACCCTCTTATTTCTCTAGGTTATCCTTAACTTGATGGGATCGATATCAAATAGGCCTACGTCATTCAATTTCCTAAAAACAATCATATGAAGGAACAAAGGGTGCCAAATTTTATCACCACCAATCAAAAAATTGGGTTCAAACCCAACAACGACATTCTCTTGTCTAATAGAATCCAACTTGAAATTTTTCTCCCAATAGCTAACCCTATTAGAGTAAGCACCATATATATTCAACACTGTAATCATTTTTATTCAGATCCCAATAATATAGAATATCTCTTGATCTTCATTCAAAGGACTAGATACTAGGAAAAAGATAAAACCCTTGACCTCCAACCAATAATCAACCCACCTGATCTCCCCCTACATCAACAAAAACAAAGTCCCATCCCTCAAATAATTTCCCCAAATCATCAACATTTTTTTCACCATCAACTAAAGGCTATTGAAACAACATTAGATCAAGATTTTGAGACTCAAAAATTCTCTTCAGGGTTTGTATTCTAAAAAATATAGTCACCCCTCAACAATTTAATGATAAGAAAATCACAAGGCACCCTTTGTTGGGGCATTATTGACTCTAAAAACCTCCAAAATAAAACAATTTTACTAGACATCACTTCATAAAGAACCTTATCCTTTGTGTGGCCCCTTATTTCTTTTCCCCTCAATACATGCTAGTTTCTCTTCAACCCCCCCTTCAACATCACCCAAGGCCTCGTTCCTCAACCATATATTGTATCCACTACCAACCAAATTTAGTCCCTTTATATTTTTATTAGAAATCACATAGTTGTTGTCACTAGAATCAAACCCAATATGAAAAAATTCTATAGGACCTATCCCCCTTTTAGGAGATCATGTAATCATTACCTCCATATATTGGCTACACCCCAACATACCCTTTAGAGACTAAGATAAGTTGTTCCCATTATCCCTAAAAAAATTTATAAACCCTAGTTTTTTAGAATCAAAAGAAGGATGTTGAAACATTAATGGGGCTTGATATTGCAAAGACTTACCTAAATGTCATTTTGGCATATATATGGGGTAGTATGAGTCTCCATTGATGGTGACCAATTCATCCAAGATGAATAAATATCCACTAGAGCTACTATCACCGCATTATCCACCCCACCCTTAACCTCTTATACACCCTCCATCATGAAACTAGATATCTCCATTTGGGCCTCCAAACCACCAAAATTATATAGATCATCAACAGAATTTGACATGATAGGCCCATAATGAGAATTTACCTCCCCACCTACCTACCCTTTCCATTCCTAAGCCTTATTCCGAAAAGGAAACTTAGAGTCCATAGCCACATGTCCATACTTATGACACCAAATACACCTAAATGGGGCCCTCGAATAGTATAGAGATTGAGAAAAGGTGTGATCTAGTTTTTTCAATGTCATATCTACAACAAGACCTCCCCTTAAGGAAATTCCAAAAAAAATATATCCTATAGACATAATACCTATGTCTAGAAATAGTATATCTTCTTCAATAAAAGTACCAAGCACATTACCAGTTTCTTTAAAGTTGTCTGAATACCATAAATCTAGTGGAATATCATAACACTTTAAGCATATAGGCATGAATATATCACTTGTCTTAGTACATGAGTCAAATAAACGGGACCAACATTTGTTAAAAATCATAATTGAATCTCACTTCTAGTGATGCACTACTATATTCTACAAATCCTCTTGAGATCTAAAGAGAAACCCTAGCCAACCTCTAGATAAAAGAAAATAATTCAGAGTGTACCCTACTTAAGGTTCTCATGTATCTTGCAACCATGCCCTCAATCATGAAAATTCACCCACTTTCCTACCATGAAATCAATTGACAATGAATTGAGAAGTCAAACCAACCACCTCATGCATTTTGATGTCTTGACCAAGAACTAGTTTGATACAAAAACTTTGTTTTTTAACACACTTATTCATCTTCCTTGTACCCAATTCCTTATCTCCACTACCAAAATTCTCATTCACTCCTTGGGATGCTTCACCATTATCCCTATCACCCTTAGTATGGTTTCCCTTGCAATGGCTATCAATTGAGAGATTTCCTCTCTTCTCCAAACCATTAATAACCACCTTGAGCTCAACTAATCTTACCTTACTCAGGGCCTCATTCATAGTGATATCTACATATGGTGAAAATTGAAAATTATGAAATAATTTTAGAGGAACAAAAAAAATTATTGACTAAAACCTAAACCATTTTGCATCCATTATCTCTAATGACCCAAATGACACCACTACTCAGTTCTATAGAGATCCTCATAATCCCAACTAAAATTTTGACCATGCTATCAACTATTATTATGTTGACCTCCGTACCTATTGATTCATAAGGTTATAACCCCACATAGATCCATGGACATGACTCATGAGTGGCATGGAGATCTAGATTATTTTAGATCATATTACAGAGTAGGGTCCATCCTATATCTTGAACTTCCTTTATTGTTACCCTAAGTTTGAATGCATTGTTACCTAGATCTCATTATAAGTCAATGAACAGAGTGCTTCCACCTATAATTCTTAGAGCCATGTATCTACTCCTCTCACCCAACTTACAATCATATCCATGGTTACAATCATAACATTTTTTTCCATCATTTAGGCACAACTCTAGGTGTTTTTTGCGCCCACTCTTGCGCCCATCATAGATTACGTTTACACCCTTAATCAATGCTAAAGTTGGTGTAGTTGGTGCCAACTTTAGCATTAATTGATAGCTCAAACCAAAAAAATTAAAAAAAAACCATGCGCAAGGGAAGTAAAACTCATTTTCAAATAGCGGGTGCAACCAAAGCACGATTTGGGGGTTTCCTAGGGAGAATAGATATAAGGTGAGACCATAGCAAGGTTTGGGGGTTTCCTAAGGGTGAAAAATATTTTTAGAGGTTGAACGAAGGTTCCATTTCCATTTCCACGATTTCCATTCCGAACGATTTTCTACATCAAATATCACCATAGCAGGAAGTTCTATTTCCACAATTTTTAGGTAACAAAATTATCAAATTTCACAACTGTTAGATTTGGACTTCTTCGTCTATAAATTTACTCATGTTTTATGGTCTAATATATTACAATATTAGTATAAAGAAAGCTTGGGAGAATTATATTAACACTATTATTAGACATGGCCACCAAAAACCTTCTTAGGAATCAATTGATAAATCATCTCTTCTCTCACAATCACTATCTTCTTTGTAATACTCTGTACACTTTGTATTTGAAACAACATTATAATATAAAGTTGAGTTTGACATTTGGTTATCCTTGTTAGAAGAGGAAAAAAAACCAGGAAGAAGGGAGAAGAAATAAGCACCTTCAAAAATTGTGACCAAGTCGAGTTGCCCAAATAGTGACAAAAGGGATTTTCCCTAGCTCACTTAAAATGTCAAGAAGAGGGAAGGAAATAGATTCTAGCCATAATGAGGTAAGTCATTGTCAATTTATAGATTTCTAATTGTCTCAATTTTTTATTTTTTTTTAGTTTTTATTTTTTTATTGAAAATTTTAAAACAAAAAAAGTATTTTATATATCTAGGGACATAAGACTAACTAGGAGAAAGAGGCCTTGGCTTCGGTATTAGGGATGGAGGCCTTTAAAAAACTTGACGGTGTAGACTTGAAAATGCTTGAAAGATACATAGAAAAACGATCCACTAACACCCCTGAAACATTGCAAACAAATCAACCCCGTCAAAGGGAATCGATTGATTCCTCAACCACTACTGGATCGAGCAAAAGATCAAGGAGGAAATCATTGACGATAACCTCTAATAATTTCGAACATAGAGCAGAGACCACCATTGACGAAGCCACTCTTGGGACCCAAAATTCTTACACCATGTCATGTTTTGGATATTTCATTGATAACTATGATAGAAGGATAGAATACGACATGGTTTCAGGTGAAATCCGAATGTTAGATGTTGGGAAGGTTTTTCTGAACATGTTGAAGGAATCATGCCTTCAACGGTTCAAAGACCATCTCCATTTTCTATTCTCAAAGATACCAATGCACCTACAAAAAGCTCTAATTCATGACATGGATTCTGAATTTGGCGTAGGTTGGTCAGTAAAAAAGGTGAAAAGACAAATGTCTCAGAATTGCAAGAGATTCAAGTGCAACCAAACAAACAAGATAAAAAAATCCCACCCAAGAAAAGGCTAAAAAAAGGCCAATTGATGTCATTTTAAAAGTATGGAAAGAACTTGTAAAATAATATGAGAAGTCAGATGCACAGAGGAAGTCCATTGAGGAGAGTACCCAGGTATTTGAATTTCCTCATAATATTATATCAAATTTATTAAACGATTTTCATATTATTGTGCATAGTTAAATTGACTTAGTGTATATTTCAGGACAAGGCCTCCAAAGCTAGGCTTGCAAAACTCCATGCCACTCATCACAGTGGCTAGAAAGGTGTACAAGTCTTGATCTACACCTTTGTAAGTATATTTATTATGTGAAATGATTTATATTTTTTATTTCCTATAAAAAAATTAAATGATTACATATTTATTATTTTAACTAGTCCATATGCCATATTTTGATAGGAGGACAAATATGGTCGACATCCTACACATTTTGAAAAAGAAATGTTACAAAAAAAAAGTGGACTGACTTTGTAATCTAGATGGAGAACGAGGTATCAATAGTACTAAAGGATCACTTGCCTTGTTTTTTCCCTAGTTTTTTTCAATGGCTCCCCATTTGGGCATCCTTGACCTTTATTTCCTTTGAATATTATGAATTTGTGGAATGTGCCTTGCAATTTATGGAGTTTGGAAATACTAACCCTTGTTTTGTGGCTCTTGATAACAAACATAGTTTTCCTAGCATGGATTTGCCCCTTTCGTTTAATATATTTATATTTGACTACTATTTGGATAAGTTGGATTCTCATCCAACATTCATAGGTCCTTCTCTCCCTTGGACCTTCTCTAACATAAGTGCATTTCACTAATATATGGGTGATAATTTCTTCATCCATATTACAAAGTGAACACATGCCAAGCCCTTTCTTACTTATCCTTTGCAAATGATCTCAAAGAATTAACTTGTCTTTAAACACCAACCACATATAAACATGTGTCTTCATAGGATCTCTAATATTCCAAATGGGCTTCCACCACCATGATTTTGTCTTGTTCTACATTACATAACATAATTTTGTACCCTAGCTTTGCAATCTATTATCTTAGAATATTATTCTTGGACCGAACCAAACTATATGCCTCATCCCTAATCCTTACATGAATATGAGATAAAGTTCCACATAACATTTACATTGTGATACATTCTCTCTTGAAAATCCCAAGAATTTTTCTAATCTCTACCTTTGATGCCATATGTTTATGACATGTGATCCACCACACGATCTAGTGTATAAACAAAAATTCCCTACAAGTTTTATATCAAGTCATATGGAAACCAATAAGAGTTCACATAGCCTACCCAAGGGTCTACCCAATTCTTACACTCTCTCCATTACCCACTTTCCACACTAACCAATTACATACCAAGGGAACATGAAATTATTGAAGCAATAACCTCTCTTGAGTCTTCTCAATAACATTGAAATAAATTGGAGACTTGAACATATCAATCCTTACTAGTGGTTGTATTATACAAATTTAGAATCTCCCTTAATTTAGAGGATTCCCTCAAGGATCCATCATAGAACAAAAGGACATCATCAACAAACAAAAGATAAGTCAGAAACTAAATCCTACTAACCTTGAGTCCTCTAATATCCCACGTTATTTCATTTTTAACAAAATAATTTGAAAGCAACGATTCCCAAAATTGAACCATATCTTCATGCTTGATGCTAATCTTAACAAGATATGGAGGATGTGTTCTCAACCCTATAAGTGGATAATTATGCTACATTTAGTGTGTATTTATTTCATTAATCCTAAGAAGTTTATTTTTTCTCGGTTTTTTATTCTAGGTATCCTTCCTCTTGGCTAGAGCTTGAAGTATATAGGAATTATGCAACCCAATTGTCCCCTCTATCACAACAATGAAATTTTCAAGAATATTTTTTGGCTCTATGAATATGCCAAGAAACCTCAGCTTGGGTCTCTAACATGTATGTTCAATCCCCCCTTGGGGAAATTCACTATAATTCTAATCTCCTTAGTGGCCAACTCTAGGGTGAACTTATCCAAGGTGAAATTATCCACATCAAATCAATGTGGTGGGATTCAAATGGAATCCAAACTAATGTGGATTGTCTCTCCATTGGAATTTTTTCAATTGCAAAATGATTTATCATGACTTGGAAAACACGCTCCACACCTTCACTTGCCTTCACTTTCCATGCCTTGCCTTGCCTTCCATTCACTTTCCTTGTCATTCCTTACCTTTCCATGCCTTGATACTCCTTGCATTGCCATGCCTTTCCATTCCTTGCCTTCACTTGCCATGCATTGTCATTCCTTGCCTTCACTTCCCATGCCTTGCCTTTCCTTTCCTTCACTTTCCTTGCAATTTCATTACTTTCCTTAACTTTCCATTCCTTTCCTTCACTTGCCATGCCATGTCATGCTATTCCTTGCCATGGCATGCCTTTTCATTCCATGAATTTTCATGAAATGCCATGCCTTTCCTTATAATTCCATGTCATGTCATGCCTTACCTTGTCATGCCATGCCATGCCATGGCCTTTCCTTTTCATGCCATGCCATGGCCTTGCCTTGTCATGCCATTCCATGGCCTTTCCTTGTCATGCCATTCCATGGCCTTGCATTTTCATGCCATGCATCCGCTTTTCATGCGATGCCGTACCTTCACTTCCCATTCCTTTTCATGCCATGCCTTCACTTGCCTTGCCATGCCCCACCTTGCCTTTCCTTTCCATGTCTTTCCTTGCCTTTACTTCACTTTCCTTGCCATGCCTTGCCTTTCCATTCCTTTCCATGTCATTTATTTACTTTCCTTGCCTTTTTTTCCATGTCTTTCCTTGCCTTTCCTTCACTTTCCTTGCCATGCCTTGCCATGTCATTCATTCACTTGCCTTTCCTTGCCTTTCCTTGCCATGACTTGCCATGCCTTGCCTTGACATGGCTTGCCTTGCCATGCCTTTCCATGCCTTGCCATTCCTTTCCTTCACTTGAAATTCCTTTCCATTCCTTTCCCTCACTTGCCATGCCTTGTCTTGCCTTCAGTTACCTTGACTTTCCTTATCTTGCCTTCACTTTCCTTTCCTTTCCATGCCCTTTCCTTTCCTTGCCTTCACTTTCCTTTCCATGCCTTCACTTTCCTTCCTAACATAGTTATATTGAGTTATAATTATATCTCAAAACTCTGTTATACTAAGCTACATAGTGCTGCACCCTTCATCTCCTTTATATAATATTAATACTTATGGTTACAATGTATCTAAATTCATGCAAGGGAGATATCCATATGGAAAGGTCAAACCCTAACCCTAATCACCTTAAGTAGTGTACCTGTCTACATGGATAGATGTATGAGGAATGGTGCATGCCCAACTAGAGAATATTGCAACATGTGAATCCATGCACCTCCAAGGGACCTACACCCTCCTCCTAGAATATACAATCCACATGTAGTGAACCCTACTAGCCTAGGGATCTATCCCCTAATCTAACAATAGAACATGCATGCACAAATAGAAGCAACACTGAATATAACTCAACTCCTAAGGATGGAACATGCATAAACATCTAACACAATCTATAAAACAAGAAAACCTCTTAGAAGCTAAACTAGTGTGACTAAAACCTGTCACAATTATGCACAAATCCCAAGGAAAACTGAATTTGTTAGGCACTATATAGATCTATGAAAAGATATTGGCTTCACCATTTTCTAGGATAATACTAACCGGGAAACTAGGTAAAAATCTAAGAGTAACAAGGGAAGGAAGGGACCAAAATCACAAGGGGTGACACAAGAGATGTTTACAATAAAAGTATTATATAGAAAATATAAAGAAATAAATACGGGAAAACAAGAACCAAGGAAATTTTCCATCATTCTTCCATCACAATCTTCATGTATCTATATTGCATTCATTTTCAATAAGATCTCATTTTATTTACTCATCAACGAGTCTTTGTACATGTTTTTTTAATGAATTTGCAAAAACTTGCTTTACGTAGGAAATGAGACTTCTAGAGGTTAAACATAGGATTTGATACATTGAATAACTTATCCAATGATTATAAATTAGTTATAATGTCAATTGCACATCCCAATAGTTGTGGTTTGTCCAAGAATCTTCCACACAATGTGTATTGAATCGAGACATCCTAGGTCACATGAAAATTTATGAAAAAAGAACACCTCCTAAAAGATAAAATAATATGCCTAATTGGGTAGTTGAGGAAGAAAACCAGAGAAGCAAGTGACGTGTTTTTCCCTTAAGGGATTTTCCAAATCCAATACAAACTAAAGAATAAATGGGAGGCCAAAATTCACTAGTTTGAAAGCTACAATAGTGGAACAAAGAAACCAATGACAATTTTTTTTCCTTTGGGGCTTTGTTGGACCCTACCACATGTAAAACAAATTAACTAGAGGAAAAAACACACTCGTGAGGGAGCTATATCAAAAGAATAAGTGAAATAGTGATGTGTTTTACCTTGGGGAAGTCTCATGAATCCTCAGACAATCCAAAAAATGACCGAGAGGTGAAAATACAATAATATAAAAGTAGAAAGAGTGAAGCAATGCCATGCCTTCACTTTCCATGCCTTTCCTTGACTTCACTTGCCTTACCTTGCCTTGTATTTTCTTCACTTGTCTTGGCTTTCCATGCCTTGCCTTCACTTACTTTTCCATTCCTTGCATTTCCATGCCTTGCCATTCCATTCCATGCCTTCAATTTCCTTTCTATGCCTTGTCGTGCCATGCCTTGCCTTGACTTTCCTTTCCTTGTCATGCCTTTTCATGCCATGCTTTCACTTGTCATTCCATGCCATGCTTTTTCATGCCTTCAATTTCCATGCCTTATCATGCCATGCCTTCACTTGCCACACCTTCACTTTCCTTTCCTTTCCATGCCTTCACTTTCCATGCCATGTCTAGCTTGTTGATGATTGCAGCTATGTGAGACATTCTCCAGCTTACAAACCTGTGAGATGTGGATCATTGAAGCTATGTGAGTCTTTCTCTCATCTTACAAACCTAAGAGAAATCCCCTAAGAAGGGTACGTGGTTCCTACCTGAGACATATTTGGAACATAGAGATGACTTCCTCCATTTAGAGAGTTGAGAAGAACTCCAGATGATTATCCAGTGGGAAAGGTGATCTATTGAGATAGATGTGTTTGTGGATGAGCACAAGGTGAATGTGTAAAATCCCAAAGTGTTGGGTGCATCTTCATGTGAACAAAAATGAAGATGATGTATTATCCTCCTCTAAGAAACAAAGTATACAATAAACTCCATAAGATTATTCTATGTGAGACAGTGGGAAAGAAGATCTGTAGAGTGGATGTGCCTGTGGATGAGCACATGTGAACATGTGAAGATCTGGTTCTTCTATGTAATGCAGTGAGCCAGAGATATGAAAATCCTTATGGATGTGCCCCTAGTGGATGAGAACTAGTGGGTGTATCAGATCCCTTGCTATATTGTTCAAGAGTCAGACCATCCTGTAACCCTAATTGTAATGTAAAGGGTACAGGTCGGCCCCACCTTAATGTGATTAGTAATAAATGTAAAAGATAATTAATCTGGTTAATATTAATTATAATGTGACTTAGAGAGGTCCACCTTGTTGTGCCAATAGACACTTTTGTTGATAGGAAAATTTTAATATAAGTAAAGGAAGATTCCCCATTGTGGAATCATATCAGTCACACAAGTTTGGAAATTTTAGCAAGTACATCCTCTTGGAAAAAGTGCACACCTCTCTTGGGTGCTAGTATTCTAGGGTTTGATAACCCTCTTATGTGCTAAGTCTTATTGGTGTTGAAGGTATTTCTCTTGAATAATATAGCAAAGGATTTGGTTGGGTTTTATTTCCATGTTGAGAAGGGTTTCCCAGGATACTTCTTGTGTTCTTGTGCATGGTGTTTCTTCTTGTGATCTTGGTTGTTGCAACATTCTTTATTGCACAAGCACTTTCCATCCATTCCCTCTCACTTCTACATAAATCATAAGACCCTCCTAGGGTTCCCATAAATTTTGTACGGCCTACCCTTATGAGATTTTTCAGCACTCAAAACTTGGATGTTGGGCCTAAAAATAACATAGGAGTGTGTGAGCTCCTTCAACGCACCTCTAGTAAGTCTCAGATTGCATTTCCGAGCATTTTGATTTTTTCTCTATAAGGGTTTCTAGGGTTTTACAAAATTCTGTAGAAAAATTCAGAATTGTATTTCTGCAAACCTCTTGAAGAAGCTCTTCAGATCACCGGGGCTATCATATCTATCAAGGCTTATTGTTGGAAGTCATAAGCCCGAAAAAACTTAAAAGTGCTAGCCTATCCTAGCCGTTAGGTTTTCTAGCCTAGTTGACAAGGGTTTGTGAAGATGAGAAAAATCATGATGGGAAGAAAGATTGATGATTCAAGAAAGCTCAGTTTCAGGAAGACAAGACCTCCAAGAAATGAAGAAATCAACATATCAACACTCTCAGGTATGGTTCTTATCAATGACAATACTTGGCTAATTAACAGTGGTGCCTCCATGCACATGACCGGTCTTAGAAATCATCTAACACATTTGATTGAGAAAGAGACACATCTACATGTTATTCTTGGAGACGATGCCAGATATAATGTGAGAGGAGTTGGAACTTCTACCTTCCAACTAGATTTAGATATGTAGCTTAAACTAGAAGAAGTAATATATGTACCTGGAATGAATAGAAACCTTGTCTCTATTTTGGCCTTGGAGGACAAAGGTTACAAAATTACTTTCTCGGAAGGAAGAGTTATTGCATGGCACAAAGACTCTCATATTAGCTATTCCAAAGTAATTGGTGTTTGAGAAAACAACTTGTACAAGTTTACCATCAAACCAGTTCAAGACTTATTACATGACACTATCAGTTTGAGTGAGTTATGGCATAGAAGACTTGCCCACATTCATTATAGAGCTCTTCCAACTCTAGGGAAAATGGTAACAGGTCTACCAAAGATACAGATTTAGCATAAAGGTATTTGTAAAGGTTGTTCCCTTGGAAAAAATGTTAAAGGGTCCTTTCGTAGCAGTGACAACAGATCCAAGGAAATCTTGGACTTGATACATTCATATGTGTGTGGGCCAATGACTGTTGCATCCTTAAATGGGTACTTATACTATGTACTCTTCATAGATGATCACTCCAGGAAAACTTGGATTTACTTTATGAAGAACAAGGATGGAGTCCTTGCCAAGTTTCAAGAATTCAAAGCTTAGGTTGAAAACCTGACTGAAAGAAAAATCAAAATATTAAGATCAGACAATGGAGGAGAATACACCTCAAAAGAATTCAACAAATTTTGTATTGAAGCAGTAATCAAGAGGGAGTTCACAGTTCCTTACAACCCTCAACAAAATGGGGTTGCTGAAAGGAAAAATAGAACTATCATTGAGGAAACTAAAGAAATGATACATGATCAGAGTCTTCCTATGATTCTATGGGCAGAAGGATGTATGCCAGCAGTATATGTTCAAAATCGTAGTCCTCATTAGATCTTGGAGAACATTACTCCAGAAGTAGCATTCACCAAAGTGAAGCCTAAGATCAGACACTTCAGAACCTTTGGATGTCTAGTGTACCTTCATGTACCCAAAGAAAAGAGATCCAAAACTAGAACCTTCAGAAATAAAGGGTACATTTGTAGGATATAATGAATCCTTAAAATCATATCAAATCTACATCCTAAGTCAGAGACAAATTGAAGTAAACATAGATGTTACTTTTGAAGAAGTAGCCTTCCAGAAATCCGTAGAATATTAGATGGAAATTGATAGTGAAACAATACCTTCTCCCCCTTCAGTAGGTCAGAGTGAGACATGTATTATTCCAGATCAACCAATAGCTCCAGTTGATCTATTTTCTCCAGAAGATTTAGTTTCCCCAAGAAACATACCCATAGATATCACAGTTGGACATAAAATACCTACTTGGGCTCAACAAACTTTATAAGAAGCAGAAGGGCATAAAGCCCCACAAGGAGCAACCAGAGAAAGCAAGAGACCAAAGAGATTCTCAATATACCTTTCAACCATGACCCACATTATTGACTAAGAGCCAAATTGTCATGGAGAAGCTTCAGGTGAACAACTATGGAAAGATGCCATGACTGAAGAATACCAATCAATATTAAAAAATGATGTATGGGATGTTGTTCCAAGACCAGAGGGAAAGTCCATAGTGACTTCCAAATGGATTTACAAAATCAAACATGTTGTTGATGGAAGCATTGAAAAATAAAAAGCAAGATTTATGGTCAGAGGGTTTTCAAAAATAGAGGGAGTCGACTATGACGAGACTTTTTCACCTGTAGCCAGATATACCTCCATCTGATCTATCATTGCAACAGTTGCTTCCATGGGTTGGAAGCTACACCAAATGGATGTAAAGACATATTTTCTCAATGGTGAAATTGAGGAATCAGTTTATATTAAGAAGCCATAAGGTTTCGTTGTACACAAGGGAAAATCTCATGTATGTAGGTTGAAGAAAGCCCTATATGGTCTAAAACAAGCACCACGTGCTTGGTACAAGAAAATGGATGGATTTATGATGAGTTTGGGCTTCAACAAAAGTGCAGCTGATCCAAACTTGTATTATCACATTGATGGGAATGACTGTTTGATTTTTGTCTTATATGTGGATGATCTTTTTCTCACTGGTTCAGAAAGACTCATTGTTGAATGCAAGTAAGCATTGACTGCCAAATTTGAAATGAAGGATTTGGGCCTAATGCATTGTTTCTTGGGACTAGAAGTATGGCAGAGAACATATGATATTTTCCTAAGTCAAGGAAAATATACTATGGAGATACTGAAAAAGTTCAGTATGACAAAATGCAAATCCATTCCTACTCCAATGGTAATGGATTTAAAGAAAATGAGTGACACTGATTCAGGAGATGTAGATCCACATTTATACCGACAATTAATTGGATCTCTGATGTATCTAGTCAACTCCAGATTGAACATTTTCTATGCATTGAATGTGCTTAGCCAATTTATGATCCAACCAAAACATACACACTAGATATATGCAAAACATGTATTGAGAAACTTACAAGGCACAATTGGTTATGGCCTGAGAAATGCATCCAATGTGGACTTGAGCCTGCAAGGATATGCCAATGCAGATTGGGCAGGAAGTGAAGTAGATAGAAAGAGAACCTCAGGTTTCTACTTCACCTTAGGATCGACCATGGTTTCCTGGCTTAGCAGAAAACAAATCTCTGTGGGTTTAAGCACAACAGAGGCAGAGTACATTGCACTGAGTGTGGCAGTTTGTGAAGAAGTATGGCTTCACAAACTTTTGAATGACTTGTTTGATCATGAGATGGATCCAACTATTATTCATTGTGATAACCAGAGCTGTGTAAAGCTCTCTGAGAACCCAATGTTTCATGAAATATCAAAACACATTGAAATCAAGTATCAATATATCAGAGACATGGTGCAGATAAATACAATACACGTACAATATCTTTCTACTCATGAACAAATTGTAGATATCTTCACTAAACCACTTGCCAAGAAAATTTTTGAGTATTTCTGTGAGACACTTGTCCTGGTGGAAAATGCCTCCCTAGATTAGAGGGAGTGTTGATGATTGCGGCTATTTGTGACATTCTCCATCTTACAAACCTGTGAGGTGTGGATCATTGCAACTATGTTAGTATTTCTCTCAGCTTACAAACCTGAGGGAAAGCCCTAATAAGGGTATGTGGTTCCTACCTGAGACAGAGCTAGAACGTAGAGATGACCTCCTCCATTCAGAGAGTTGAGATGAACTCCATATTGTTATCTAGTGGGAAAGGCGATCTGTTGAGTTAGATGTGCTTGTGGCTGAGCACAAGGTGAATGTGTGAAATTCCAAAGTGTTGGGTGCATCGACATGTGAACATAAATCAAGATGATGTATTATCCTCATTTGAGAAACAAAGTTGATGAGAAAATCCAGATGATTCTCCTGTGTGAGACAGTGGGAAAGAAGATCTGTAGAGTGGACATGCCTGTGGACGAGAATAGGTGAATGTGTGAAAATATGGCTCTTATGTGTAATGCAGTGAGCCAGAGATATGGACATCCCTATGGATGTGCCCCTAGTGGATGAGTACTAGTGGGTGTATCATATCCCTTGCTATATTTTTCAAGAGTCGGACCTTCCTATAACCCTAGTTGTAATGTAAAGGGTATAGGTCAACCCCACCTTAATGTGCTTAGTAATAAATGTAAAAGATAATTAATCTGGTTAATATTAATTATAATGTGAATTAGAGAGGTCATCCCTGTTGTGCCAATAGACACTTTTTTTGATAGGACAAGTCTAATATAAGTAAAGGAAGATTCCCCATTGTGGAATCATATCCTTTAGGCAAGTTTGGAAATTTCAGCAAGTACATCCTCTTGGAAAAAATGCACACCTCTCTTGGGCGCTAGTCTTATAGGGTTTGAGAACCCTCTT
This sequence comes from Picea engelmannii, assembly GCA_009831015.1. Classification (NCBI taxonomy): domain Eukaryota; kingdom Viridiplantae; phylum Streptophyta; class Pinopsida; order Pinales; family Pinaceae; genus Picea; species Picea engelmannii. The sequence continues at coordinate 192,378 of ML790943.1, forward strand.
GTGTGCTAAGTCTTATTGGTGGTGAAGGTATTTCTCTTGAAGAATATAACAAAGGATTTGGTTGGGTTTTCTTCCCTTGTTGAGAAGGGTTTCCCATGATACTTCTTGTGTTCTTTTGCATGGTGTTTCTTCTTGTGATATTGGTTGTTGCAACATTCTTGTTTATGATTAAGACAAATGAAAATTGAAATGAACTACATGATTAACCTAGCTTATTGAAAAATTAACATAGCCTAACAAGTTGTTAAATTGTCAAACATATGTAATAAGCACTAAGAAAAAACCTAGTGCCAGAGATACTCCAACAAATGGTTTTTCGGTCAATGAAATGATAGTGTAGGGGCCGCACTAGATGAAAATCGGTGCTTTGGATCCAATGAAACTGAAATTTCATGCATTCGAGTCCCGATTTGAGTTTTATCGTGAGTTGCAACTCACCTCCTCAAGTCATTCATGGACATGTGGCCAATTTGGTATGGGGTTATAAAATCCAAACCGAGCAGCATAACGAAGTTTCATAAGCTCCTGTAAGTCTGTTTGGCCAAGGCCCACATGACTACGCTAGCCAAAAATGCCCGACACAATGTTATTGAAAATCGACTGCCTCTTCAGAAATTACACTATGTCTCATTGACCAAAACCCTAGTGTCATAGATACTCCAACAAACATTTTTTCGGTCAATAGAATGATATAGGAGGGGCCCCACTAGTTGAAACTTGGTGCTTCAAATCCAATGCAATTGGCAGTTCATCCATCTGAGTCTTGGTTTTATTTTTATTGCTAGTCACAACTTGCCTCCTCAATCCATTCAGGGACATGTGGCCAATTTGGTCTGAGGGCATAAAATCCAAACTGAGCAGCATAACAAAGTTCTGTAAGCTCCCACAAGTTTGTTTGGCCAAGGCCCACATGATTTCACTATCCAAAAATTCCTAACACAATGTTCTTGAAAATCAACCTCCTCTTCAGAAATTGCATTATGCCTCATTGACAATATCCCTAGTGTCGAAGATACTCCAACAAATGATTTTTCGGTTGAATGAATGATAGCATAGGGGCCCTACTAGATGAAACCTGGTGCTTTGAATCCAATGCAACTGACAGTTCATGCATTCGAGTCCCATTTTAAGTTTTATAATGAGTTGCAACTCACCTCCTCAAGCCATTCAGGGACATGTGGCCAATTTGCTCGAATCCACTAATAAAAATACGATGAAAATCATGAATCATACTATTGGTGATAATACTCATGAATGACACTTACAACTAACACATGCCTTTTGGGCTGATTGGAAAACGACAAAAGCTAGTACTAGTGAGACGCATTCGATTATTTTATGGACAAGAGGAAATTATACCTACTGAGTTGGAGATTACAACCTATTGATTATCCTTCCATACTAAGGAATTGGACAATATTCTAATAACTCATAAATTTAAAGCATTAATATCCTTAGAAGAGAAGTGATATTTTTCACCTCATAATCTAAAATAAGGACAAGGTGTTGTAAAGAAATATCATGGAAATAAGGAAAAATCTAGGTTATTTAGAGTTGGTCAAGGAGTCTTGATATGAGATTTTGTATACAAAGACAAGACTAAGCATACTAAACTCTAGAAGCTATCGTTAGGAATATTTACTATTGCAAAAAATATGGGAAACAATGCTTTCCAGTTAAAGGACATCCAAGAGAGATTATTTTCACATACTATGAATGGGTTTGTCCTAAAGCCTTATTTCTTTGTTGAACCAACACACACCAATAAAATGTTAAAATAGAAGTGTGTGTGTGTGTGTGTGTGTGTGTAGCATATATGTAGGACCAACACACACCAATAAAATGTTAGAATATAAGTGTGTGTGTGTAGAATAGATGTAGGACCAACACACAACAAAAGAATAGTAAAACATAAGAATGTGTGTGTTTTGTTTTGCACATGCATTTTCATTTTGTTTTATAAATTTTCGGGATGATTTCTCTTTTTCCTTTTATGTTTAGTTTGATAGGTCTGGTTTTGTTTTCATTTTCATGTTGGTCTAGATTATGCATGAATATTTACATTTTTATCACCTTTTCCTTTTTGAGTTTGCCAAGGTGCATTTATTGTGGTTTTAAGCTTTGCATGGTTTCCTAAGAAGGTACTTGTTCAATCAATAATACCTCAAGCAATGCTGCCTATTCTGCTTATGTTAGTCTATTAGTATATATCTAGCATTGATTGTTAGTTTATGGCATGGTAGTTTTATATCATGAAATAGAGGCGAAATTGTTGAGGGGTTCCTAATACTCAACTCAAGAAAGTTAAATGCTTGACAACCCTTATAGGTCTCCCATCTCTTCTTCATAGTCCTTTTTCTTCACCCATTGTAGAACGTTAGCCTAATTCAGTCCATATACTGTCCTTTCCAGGGGTGGATGTGAATTCTTGTACTTGCCTCATTGTTACTATTTATGACATTCAAGTTATTTGTTACAATATAATTACATGCCAAAATAGCCTATATCATGCCCAATTTGAAGATGTTGCAAATGAACTATTACATGAAGTAGTAGCTTAAGTGGTGTCACCAGTGTTGACCTTGAAAATGGCTAACAAAAACATGATTACAAAGTGTCACAAGGAAGATACCTACTGCAAAATTTAATAGCTACCCAGCTCTAATAAACACCAAATTCACCCTAGCTAATGATCAATAGCTTGAATTCCTTACTAAGAACTATAAGGTATCCTCTTAGTGTGCACTAAAGTCAAACTGATGAATATGGTAAAGTTTACTAATTCATGGTTTGTTTGATATGTTGGTGATGTGTGATTATTTCATGGTTGAATTTAGTATGATGACGAAGACTAATGTTCATGTTTGGCATATGGTCCTATGACTTATGATGGCTTATGCCATTGAAATGATGTGTGAGATAAGGATGTTATTTAATAGGTTCATCAACAATCATTAGTTGTGATGTTTAGCATTGATACAATGACATATGTGCCTATGTAGCTTAACCACTCATGTCAATTTTCACAAGGTTATTTTGAAAATGTATGGATATTCTTATGACTTTTGCATGGATTCTATTCTCTAGTTCTAGTGATTTTGGTTTATCACACCTATAATAATGCGAAACATGGCTAGAAAGCTAATAAGTATCCCAACTCTCAATGTGAGTTTTTATTCCTAAGGTGCAATGCCAAGCAAAATTATAAGTATTGGCCACCACTACAAGACATTCATATAAATTTGGGTTACAAGTAAAGGCTCCACCATTCACCTAGGGTAATGCACTTGGAAAAGGCAATTCCATTTGATTAAAAATGAAATATACTGACAAACATCCATTATGATGGTTTTTGGGTATTAATTTACATTGAAAAATTATAGCCATTCTTGTGATCCAACAATGGAGATTGGAGAGATAAACCCTTGTAGTTTACCCTAGTTCATACTCCAACTCATGGTTATGCTACACATTTTGTGGGAGGGGGAGGAGTTTAGTCTTGAGTTCACACTCCTCCTACTTGAAGCCAAATCCATCCTATGAGTTGTGTGCATGAGAAGGTAGATTGTGTATTGAGAACTCCAAATATATGATTTATCTTAGCTACTCAATTTGGAAATCTTAATAAGAGCCAAGTTTGATCACTTATATTGATCCCTCATTCTTGGTAGTTTCTAGTGAAAGATTCTCAATCTAGGCATAGTTTTGTGGCATGGTATGGAAAGAAAAACAACTATGGATACCACTCAACCATCAAGTTCAAAGAGTGTTGGAAAAGTGGTAACCTACAAATCATAAAACAATCATTATTTTCCTTCATTTTGTGTGTGTGTTGCTTGAGAAATGGTATAGATTGGGGTTTCATGAGCATGCTTTTAAACCTTGCCAAGTTTCTTCATTCATCATGACCCAGTTCACATTTCCTCCTACATGTGAGTTTGCCTTCATTTTTCCATTAATGCTTTTCATGCCATGCCTTCACTTTCCTTTCCTTGCCATGACTTCACTTTCCATCCCATGTCTATCCTAACAAGTTGTTAAATTGTCAAACAAATGTAATAATCACTGAGAAAAAACCTAGTGCTGAAGATACTCCAACAAACAATTTTTCGTTCAATGAAATGATAGCATAGGGGCCCCACTAGCTGAAACCTAGTGCTCTAGATCCAATGCAAATGACGGTTCATGCATTCGAGTCTAGGTTTTAGTTTTATCATGAGTTGCAACTCGCCTCCTTAATCCATTCAGGGACATGTGGCCAATTTGGTCCAAGGGCATAAAATCCAAACCGAGTAGCATAACAAAGTTCCGTAAGCTCCCACAAGTTTGTTTGTCAAAAGCCCACATGAATACACTAGCCAAAAATGACCAACACAATGTTATTGAAAATAGACCTCCTCTTTAGAAATTGCACTATGCCTCATTGACCAAAACCCTAATGCCATAGATACTCCAAAAAATGGTTTTTCGGTAGATGGAATGATAGCAGAGGGGCCCCACTAGCTGAAACCTAGTGCTTCAAAACCAATGAAACTGATGGTTCATCCATCCAAGTACCATTTTTAGTTTTATCGCGAGTTGTAACTCACCTCCTCAAGCCATTTAGGGACACGTGGCCAATTGGGTCCGAGGGCATAAAATCCAAACCGAGCAATGTAACAAAGTTCCATAATCTTGCGCAAGTCTGTTTGGCCAAGGACCATGCAACTACACTAACCAAAAACTCCCGACACTGTGTTCTTAAAAATCAACCTCCTCTTAAAAAATTGCACTATGCCTCATTGACCAAAACCCTATTGCCATAGATACTCCAACAAACAATTTTTTGTTCAATAAAATGATAGCGTAGGGCCCCCACTAGCTGAAACTCGGTGCTCCAATCCAATGCAACTGACAGTTCATCCATCTGAGTCTCAGTTTTAGTTTTATCATGAATTTCAACTCACCTCCTCAATCCATTCAAGGACATCTGGCCAATTTTGTCTCAGGGCATAAAATCCAAACCAAGTAGCATAACGGAGTTCAACAAGCTCTCAAAAGTTTGTTTTCCCAAGGCCCACGTGAGTACACTAGCCAAAAACGCCCAATATGATGTTCTTGAAAATTGACCTCCTCTTAAGAAATTTCACTATGCCTCATTGAACAAAACCCTAGTGCTGGAGATACTCCAACAAACGATTTTTTGGTCGACAAAATGATAGCATAGGGGCCCCACTAGTTGAAACTCGGTGCTCCAGATCTAATGTAACTGACGCTTCATGCATCCGAGTCTTGGTTTGAGTTTTATTGCAAGTTGCAACTCGATCCCTCTAGCCATTAAGGGACAAGTGGCCAATTTGGTCAAATCCACTAATAAAACTCTGATTAAAATCATGAATCATATTATTGGTGACAATACTCGTGAATGGAACTTACAACTAACACATGCCTTTTGGGCTTATTTGACAATGACCAAAACTAGTACTAGTGAGACACATACGATTGGTTTATGGACAAGAGGCAATTATACCTACATAGTTTGAGATTACAACCTATTGATTATCCTTCCATACTAAGGAATTGGAAAATAGTATAATAACTCATAAATTTAATGCATTAATAGCCTTAGAAGAGCAGTGAGAGTTTGCAACACCAACAACGGAAAAACCAATGTGGTTTAATAGATGTGATGAAACCCATGGATTATTATGTTTATGTGTATCTCTAATTCTTATTTTCCACACGCCCAATCAAATATGGACTACATTAGAAGGGTTTTTGGGAATTAGGACGAGTTAAGAGGACATCGACTAAAGAACGAACTCATTTGTTTGAGCCCTAGTAGTTTTGACACCATATAGGATTTCTTCACCAAGTTAAAGTCATTGAGATTGCAGCTAAAGCAGTGTAAGATTAAGAAAAAGGATGAGCAATTGGTGCTTTTCGTTCTTTCTAAACTTGGTCTCAAATACTCTAATTTATTTCTACATTCCATGCCACTGATGTACTTGGAACCACATGGAAAATGTCATCTCTTGATGAATTTGCTAATGTAGTTACTAAGGAATGAGACAAACTAATGTAGATGAGTACTTTGAAGTCCTCAAAATCCCATGCCTTTGCTACCAATCAAGCTATAAAGGAGTCAAAATATTTAGACAATAGTAACAAGAAATAGTAAACAAAAGATAAGAAGGAGCATGGGAAAAATAAAGGAAAAAAGATCATTTGAAATTACTCATGAGATATTCCATTCAAAAGGTAACAAACTTATTCCTAGATGGGGTATCAGAATGACAACCTGAACTAGAGTCCAGGTTTTGGCCAGATTCCACCACACCAAAGCTCCTCAATGAAAGCCATCCTTCAATGAACTAGAGTCTATACTAGGCCCATTATGAGTAGATTACCCCACCTCGCTTCAGTTTCTCAATTTCGTATCATGATGGTTCAAAACAAGTGTGGAATAATTAATTATATAGGATATTAAGATTCAAGGGAGAAGCATAGTTTAAGGAAGATGTAAAATGTTGGTTGCTCAAACCCTAGAACTAGCATGAAATTGGATTTGTTTGTTTGGCCTCTAGTTATATTGACGAGGTCAATGTTTTTACATGCCAAGGTTTTTGGGTTTATCAGGTTGATGGTCTGATCTATATTCATGGTGTTTTCTAGAGTTAGAGAAACCATTGTCATATCCAACAAGGACTCACTGGACCTCATTCCCACTCAACCGCAATTCACTGGTCCACAAGCTCTCTCTATTATTTTCATCCCCAACCTACCCTATTTTGTTTATGTTCTCAACAATTTTTCAATCATGAAGGAAGAAGGTCTCGAGGAAAGAACATGATTCAACATGCAACGCCAAAGAAACAATTCAAAACAACCTACCAAAAGTTACCATTATAGAAAAACAACCCAAAGGATTACTAGAGCTCAAGTAGATTCCATGAAGGCAACACCAGATTACCATTTCAAATTTCCTAAGAATCTCAAGTAGGATATGGAATCCATGGAGTAAGACATTCATCAATACAAACATAATCTTTCAAAATGTGAATTAGAATTAAAGGACTAGATACCCAATATTATTGGATTTTCCAAGTCTTGGGATGCTAAAAATTTCAAGTTAATTGAGTTATATCGGCTTAACAAGGCATTCATTTCCCAAGTCATTGAAGAGAAGGGACAACGGAAAAAAACTATTTTATAGAAATAAGATTTTCTAGATAAGAAGTTTGAAGCAATCTGTAAGGCAATCTTTAATGTGGAAATCATTGTGCTAGCCCCAACTAACAATCAAAATGTTCATATTATAGTATTTGATTAGGTTCCAACCCTAGAGGGCACCCCATCCAATCCCATATAGATAGATGAGGATTATTAAGACCCAATGGAAACCATGAAATGGTGGCCTCTTTCACTATCTTCCTCAGACCCATTTTTCTAAACTTTATGATGCATTATCTTAATATAGGTAGGCTCTATACAATTTGTTGCTACTTAGTATATAGGTTGTTATCAAGTAATAATTCATGGTCTTTGTAAATATAATAATACTCTAATCTTGTATTAGCATACTTTGATTCAAAACTCCAGTGTTTTTTGGACTTCTTTGTACCTGGTCTCCCTTATGGTGGGTCTTAGATAGTTTTTCTTGTACTCTTTTAGTGTGACATATTAATATAAATATAGCTAGATTACAAAAAGAAAAATAAAGGTAACAAACATAAGAATGAAAGGGTCAAATTTTCCTATTGCAACATGCTCAGACATGATAAACATAAGTGCATAAAGAAGTAGTTATATCATATAACTCACATTCTTGAGTAGAATCACATCAAAATTCCTAATTCAGTCAAGTAGAGTTCATGAACAAAGGAGTCTTCCAAGACATATGAGAACAATAAGATGAAAGGAAAAGACATTGTTCAAGCATTTGTAGCAGTTTCATCTCAACCTTCCTCATGGGTACTTGAATCAGGTGCATGACAACACATGGATTCAACTTAGGATGGTTTTTCATCTCTAGAGCCTTGTAGAATGCCAACCATCTTGGGATAATACTCCTCTAGAGGTTTGTGGGAGAGGATCTATTTCCATGGATCATGGGACATTACAAAATGTTCTCTATGTACCTTCATTGTTAACCAATCTCCTGTCAATTTACCAAATCACTCATTCTAGTTCAAGTAAGTGAGTTGAGTTCACTCTTGATTCTATCATCATTAGTGAAATGAACAATGGTGCTAAAGTTGCAGTGGGAAAATCTTATCATCAGTCGCAGTTGTATGTTTTTTCAAACCTTGTTTCCAAGTCTCCTTTTGTTATTCTTCGCAGTCATTCTAATGAGGTGTGCATATTGTGGCATGAACAATTTAGCCATCTCAATTACCATTATTTTCAATTTCTTAGCAAGTAGATAATGGGTATAGGTGCTACTCATTTCAAAGCATGTAGTAGTCAGAAACTCACCATAAAACACTTCAGATTGTTAGATACTCAAGCATGGGTTCACAGTCATACAAAGAGATGCAAAGATATGGATCCAAAAATCCAACCTTACATTTTTGTAGTGTATCCAAATGGTGTTAAGGGTTATTGAATTATGAATACCACCACCAATAAACTAATCTTTGTGAGAAATGTTTGTTTTTTGGAGGGCTCTTCGAGTTACCTTCATGACACCTGAAATTTTACAACATGACCCATCTTCATTGTGGATGCTACAAATAACAATGATGGTGATATTGAATCACCAGGACTAGATATCAAAGAAGAGGATTCTTCATCCTCTACTTCTAATGATGTTACTCATGATGAGGAATTAAGTGAAAACAAACCAACCACAAGACCACTTTGGGCACATAGGAAGCTACATGAAACAAGTGGATTGGTTGGGGATCCATCAAACACCAGTAGGACACGTTTACAATTTCAAGGAGCTCCTCATGTATTCATTTCCACTACTGCAAATTTGTAGACCTTCCATGATGCCTCTGGTATTCTTAAGTGGGATGAAACTATGTAGGAGGAGTGAAACTCACTGATGAGGAACCACACTTACGATCTGGTTCTCCTTTGTTAGATTATTGAGAGGGGGGGTGAATCGGTAATGAACAATTATATTACTTTTAACCACAATTTATTCTTCAACAATAATAAACAGTATATCATTAACATTCAATATATCATCAACAGTATAATGATAAACATCATCACATCACAATAGATACATATTACACCAATATTTATGTGGAAACCCAAATGGGAGAAAACCATAGAATTCTTTTCTTATATATTTATCAAGAGAAAACATTCATTGGAAGCACAAAATTCCAATTCTCCAGCTGCAACTGGAAGGAGGCTCCAACCCGCAATTCTCAGGCTCCAACCTGAAGGAAGCTACAACTCCTTAGTTCTTTGGCTCCAACCAGAAGGAGGATACAACCTCCTGGGTTCTCCGCTTACAATTGGAAGGTGGATACAACCACCTTAGTTTTCCCCATCCTGTCGCCCCGAAATATAAATGTAGACCAACTGTCACGGACTCTGCCACTATCACAACTATGTCACTGTCACTGTCTTTGTTACTATCATTGTCTCTATCACTATCAAAACTCTGTCACTGTCACTATCTCTATCATTATCACAACTCTGTCATTGTTTCATCAACCTGTATCTGATCATCAACCATCTAAACCTATGCCATACCATACATCAAGTGTATACCAACATACATACTATCTCATGAATCAAAAGATATATCAACAATGAATAGTGAATCATGAACAAATAATCAACCATGTACAACCTGTTCCATATACCATACCATCAACCATATGAAGATATGAACCATGTCATCAATGAATCATCTCTAACAACCTATGCATGCTTATGATGCATACATCACCATACAACATAGATATCCCTCAATCATGCACAGATATCTCAAAGATGTAAACTATAGGAACCATATTAGTATTGTACCATACATAATAGTGTTTCTCACTCAGCCAATCATCCAACATATAGCATCTCCAAGTACCACAACCATCACACCAAGAATTCCTCAAGCATTCACAACATCATAAGAAAATTTAAGCATAAAAACAAACTAATAACCATACAATAACTTCTACAACTAACCTAAAACTGTAGAATGAAGACTTGAGAACTTTATTTCAGACTCTAAGGACCTGGTACCAACATCTATTCAATCCTTCATTAGATTTTCATAGACAGGCAACCTTCTCTTCTACAACCCACATATATTTGTACTTTAATTCACTGCAATCCATGTACATCTGCGCCTTTCTGACCTACAACCCACATACATTTGCACCCTTCTGACCTGCAACCCACAGATACCTCAAAAACTAGGTTTTTCTACAACCCCAATACTTTCTCCTTTGACCTTCCTTTGCTACCTCAGAAAAATTCCATCACAACCTTAGCAAAATATCACTAGTTCACAATATAGATAATCAATGAATGATCGTGTGAATGTATTTGTGAATGACTCGTTGAGGTGTTTATATACTTGTGCTAGGTAAATCCTCTCCATAAATTAGGGACTCTATGGTTTTCTTGTTACAACAACTTTACCCCTTTGACCAACAATTATAACAAACTAGGGGCTTCTTGTCCACTCTTAGGGGATTCCAACTTTACAAGGCCATATCTCCCTAACCGTGAGGAACTACATGGAATTCCACATGTCACTAGAAATGGTACAACAAGTACTTTCCATCCATGAGTGAGTTACGTTCATTTAATCCATCCTTCATGACCTAAATCCTCATTCAACTATGGGATCCTTAACCATGATTAAGGTTTTCTTGTAGACTTCTTCAAATCATCTTCCCGTGAGGGCCATGATTAGAGCTACACCATAAGGGGACCACTTTGGATAATTCTCCAAATATACCCATCACATCAGTTGACATCAATCCAATATTTGTTGACATCAATGACAACCAACTGTCCAACAATGTCCCCCTTTGGCATTGATGGAAACACTGAGGAATGATAATACTTATGCTCATGCTCCCTCTGACTGCATGCCTCTATCTCTCCATTCCTAACTCTTTATCTCTCCCCCTTTGAAATCAATGGAAAAGGGTACTCCACATCCAGGGTTTCCCCCCTATCTACAAGCCTCTTCTAAATATACATACTTTTCTCTTCATGGTGCTTCCTCGTGTAGTTCTATGATGTATATATGAAGATCATTCAATTTTTTTATTACTTGATATTCCTCAAGACTTTTGTTTCTCTCCCCCTGTCCAGTTAAGCTTGATGTTGAGTGGATCACTGTGGGGCATAAACTACATTTTTTTGTCATAGATACTCGAAAGGTTCCCTTGCAAGTGGTTTGGTGAAGATATCTACAATATGCTCCTTTGTCCCGACATACTCTAACTTGTTCTTCTTTGTATCCTATTCCCATAAGAAGTAATACCTGATTAGAATATGCTTTGTATTAGAGTGCATCACTAGATTCTTTGAAAAACTAATGGTGTTGGTGTTGTCACAAAGTATTGAAATGAGATCATCATACTTTACTTGCATATCCTGCAAAGTATGCTTCATACAAATATCTTGAGTATAACATGTCACTGCTACAATGTATTCTACCTCTGTTGTGGACAAAGATATTGAAGACTGTTTCTTGCATAACCATGATACCAGACACTCACCCAAGTAGAAATATGCTCCACTTGTACTTATTCTATCATCAATGCAACTTGCCCAATCTTCATCTGTGTAGGAAACAAGAGATAGATCCTTCCCTTTTGGATACGATAATCCAAATTCTTATGTACCTTTGAGGTATTTGAATATCCTCTTCATGGCCATAACGTGTGATTCCTTTGGTACTTCCTGAAATATTGCAACCTGTCCAACTTCCTGCATAAAATCTGGTCTAGAAGTTGTCACATAAAGTAAGCTACCAATCATCGATCTATAATGTCTCTGATCTGCATCCTTGGAATCATCATTCTTGCTTAACTTGCAACTTGTCTGCATAGGAGTATCGATTGGTTTGAAATATGTCATTCCAAACTTCTTCAAAATTTCTATGATATACTTTGCTTGAGAGATGAAGATATCTTTGTTTCTCTAACATATCTATGATCCTAAAAAGAAGGTTAACTCACCAAGCAAGGACATCTCAAACTCGTGCTACATGTATTTGGAAAACTTTCGACTCATCCTGTCATCATCACTTCCGAAGATAATGTCATATACATAGACTTAAATAATCAATAGATTGTTTTGATCCATCTTTATGTAGATATTTTTGTCTACATTTCCTTTCCTGAACCCTTGTTGTTGTAAATATCCATCCAGTCTTGAATACCATGTTCTGGGGGCTTGTTTGAGACCATATAAAGCCTTATTCAATCTAAAAACATAACTTTCCTTTTTTGATAACTGAAATCCTTCTGGCTGCTCAATGTAGACTTCTTCTTCTAGATCTCCATTTAGGAATGTTGATTTAACGTCCATATGATACACTTTAATAGTCTTGGAGAATGCATAAGCTAGTATTAGTCTGATTGCATCCATTTTGGAAACTGGGGAAAACATCTCTTCAAAGTATATACCTTCAACTTGAGAATATCCTTTGCATATCAGTCTTTGTTTGTTCTTGGTAACATGTCCATCCTCGTTCAATTTGTTCCTGAAGACCCACTTCATACATATAAAATTATTATTCTTTGGTCTTGGAACCAGTTCCTATGTGTCATTCTTCTCTATCTGATATAACTCTGTATCCATGGTCTTGACCCAATGTTCATCCTTGCTGGATTCTTCAAAACTTCTTGGATTGATAGTAGATATAAGTGCTATATGTTGTTGCTCTGGTGAATAGATTCATCTTCTGGTTTCAACCCCTACATCTTTATTTCCAATGATCTGATCCAATGGATGATTCTTTAGCACTCATCTACTAGGTTTCTTTGTAGGTTCTTGAAGTTCTTTCTACTCATCTTCTTTCTCTACTCCCGAGTTTTCTTATTCGTCTTTTTCTTCTTCCTTCAATTCTTCCTCTTCGTGGACTTGTTCTTCTGGTTCTTTGCTTCCTTCCTTCTTATTCCCCCCATTAGAATAATCAATTTTCACATTGATGCTTTCCACTATTTTGTTGAGCCTTAGGTTAAATAATTTGTATGCTTTCCTTTTTCTTGAGAATCCAACTAGTATTCCTTTGTGAACTCGGGAGTCAAACTTTTCCATTCTACCATATTATCTTTTGATGTAGAATTTGCTTCCAAAAACTATGAAGTGCTTCACATTTTTTGGTCTTCCTTTCCATAGCTCATATGGATTCTTATCAGTGTTGCTTCAGATCATTCCTCTGTTTTGAATGTGAATTGTTGTGTGTATTGCCTGAACCCAAAAGACATATGTTAATTTTGAATCCATCAACATGGTTCTGGCGATTTCTTGTACCTTCCTTTTATTTCTTTCGATAAATCCATTTTGTTGAGGTGTCATGGATGTCACAAACTTCCTTTTTATGTCATGTTCATTGCAGAAGTCCATAAAATCCTTTGATGTGAATTCTCCTTTGTTATCTGATCTTAAACACTTGATTTGCAAATATGTTTCAGTTTCAACCATTTCTTTGTATATCTTGAAGTTTTCAAATGCTTCTGACTTCTTCTTGAGAAAAAAGACTGCAATCATTCTTGTATAATCATCAACCAATAACATAAATTATTGCTCACCTTTCAATCCTTTTTTTCTAGTTGGTCCAACTAGATCAATATGCACAATTTCAAGCGGCTTTGTTGTGGAGTACTCCTTTGAACTTAATTTTTTCTTGGTCTATTTTCCCTATAGACAATGCTTGCATAGAATGTTTGTTGGCTTCAAGATCTCAGGAATTTTTCTTACTACTTCCTTTTTGCTGACTTTGACAATATTATCAAAATTTATGTGACCCATTCTTCTGTGCCAGAGCCAACTTTCATAATCCTTTCCTAAACAACATATTTCCTTTCCTATTTCATTTAGAACATACATGTTTCTTGGATTTCTTATAGTTGTAGCTACCAACTTGGCTGATTCTCCTTTCCTTATCTCTCACTTATTTGAATCAAACACAATTTTGTGTCCTTGATCACAGATTTGACTTACACTTAACAGATTTTGTTTCATGTCTTTGACTAGTAAAACATTTTCTATCATGGCATCCTTACTTCCAAGATTGATTGTACCCTTTCCAATAATCCCATCTGAGTTGTCATTTCCAAATGAAACTGATCCATATATTTCCTTCTTCAATGTCAGAAACCTTTCTTTATCACCGGTCATATGCTTTGAGCATCCAATGTCAACATACCATCCATGTTTCTTGTGTTGATATTGCAAAGAAAGATTGTATTCTTTAGTGTTGAATTGATCCTTCTTTCATATCCATATCCTTTGTGGTTCCTTCTTATGACTATTGATATTCTGGTTTGGTTCCCTTAGAGGAACAATGAGTCTACAATCTCTAGATATATGTCCAAAGTTGTTGCACTTGTAACATTCTACCTCATCACTTAATGATCCAAATATGTTGTAGCTTATACTTTGTGCTTCATGAGATCTTCCTTGATAACTATTTCTTTTATAACCCTCACCATTGCTTTTGTTCTTGGTGTTGTCTCTACAATTTACAACTTTGTGCCCAAAATTATAACATGAAAAACATGAACCAAGAAAAATAGTTTGATACTTGGGAGTGGAATATATTATGAATGGTTCCACTCTTATGAATCCTTATTCTTCTTGATGTATTTATGTAGATGGATGCTACTGATATTGACTTTTGAATCTTCTAGGTAGTGCAATATCTCTGTAATCTTCCCCTTGATTTTTCTCATCTTCTTCCTTCGAGGGACCTCTGACAACTTCTACATAGATTCTTGGGTCTGTTTATTGCTCTGTCATTTTGGAGCTTGGAATTGTTTCTTTATACATATGATTGTATCCTTATCCGGATCTGTCATAGTAAGGTCTTTGACAATTAATGATATTATCTAATATCTTGGTGTTGGTTTGTTGCATATCCTTCTTTTGGAGATTTTTCTTTAGAGTGACTATCTCTGCCTCCAAGCGTTAAATGGTTCTATATCTTTCTTCTAACTTCTCTTTGAGTGTTTATTTTATTCTCTTTGTTCTTCTGCTTGGAATTTTAACTTTGTAATCATTTCCTCTAATTCTTCAGAGTTGGAATTCTGAGAATTTTCTTTCTCATTTAGTTCTTCCTAGAGTGATTTTTTTTTCTTCTTTTCCCTTTTTATTACTTCTATGGAACTTAACAGTTCTTCTCTGTAATCAATTTTAACCTCTTCATATTCTCCTTCAGAGACTTCATTTTCAGAGTCTTCTATTTCCATGACTAGTACCCTTTCTGTATCATTGTCGCTAACTTCATCTTCGTCTGATGAAGAACTGTCTTCCTTGGTGCAAAGGCTTTTCTTTAAAAACTTCTTTTTGTTTCTTCTACCCTTTTGAATTTTGTTTTTAGGATCATATTCTTCCTCATTTATTTTCTTTTTCTTATAAGGACATTCATTAGCAAAATGACCAACACCATCATAATTAAAACAAATCAGTGGAAGCTTACCTTTGATTTTCTGGTTCCCTTTTTCAATCTTCTGACGAAGTTAGCTATCTCTTGATCTTCCTCTCAATCATCGTTGTGGCTACAATATGAATTTGGCTTCTATTTGTCTTTCTTCTTTGTCTTCTTGGATGCCTTGAATGATGATTCCTTCATGACTATATTTTCCTTATCTGTCCTCATCTCATAAGCTGTGAGTATCACATGCAACACATCCATGCTCAAAGTGTCTAGATATGTTATTTATTCTAGGGCTGAAATATTCAGATCATATCTCATAGGTAGAGACCTTAGTACCTTTTGAAAAATGATTATTTCCTTAATTTCTTCTCCTAGAACCTTGATGGCATTGAATGTCTCATCAACTCATATGAAGTAGGAGGAAATGTTTTCATCTTCCTTCATCTTCAATTGTTTGAACTTGACTCTAAAAAGTTTGAATTTTGGCTCCTTTAACTTTGGAATCTCCTTCATAGATAGTCTTTAGTTTGTCCCAGATTTCTTTTGTGGATTCATAGTTCACAACCTTGGTGTATATTGTTTCATTCAACCCATTCAAGATAACATTTTTAGATCTAGAATCATTGTCTTCAAGTTTCTTTTCATCCTTATATGTTTGGGGAGTGGTTGGTGCTTTGTATCCATCTACTATTGCTCTCCAAACATCGAATCCCTATGCCTATATATACATTTTCATTCATTTAGTATAGAATTCATAGTTCTCACCATCAAACTATGGCACCCCAATTCTAGCATAATCCATGATCTCCTTCCAGTGGTTAGACTGCTTCTTGAAGGACCTATTCTGATACCAATTGTTAGATTACTGAGAGGGGGTGTGAATCAACAATGAGAAATTATAGTACTTTTAACCATAGTTTATTCTTCAACAATATTCAATAGTATATCATTACCATTCAATATATCATCAACAATATAATTATAAACAACATCACATCACAATAGATACACAATACACCTATATTTACATGGAAACCCAAATGGGTGAAAACCATGTAATTATTATTATTATTATATATATATATATATATATATATATATATCAAAATAAAAAATTGATTGGAAGCACCAACTTTCGATTCTCCAGCTACAACTAGAAGGAGGCTCCAACCCCCTATTCTCAGGTTCCAACCTGAAGGAAGCTATATCTCCCTATTTCTCTAGCTCCAACCAGAAGGAGGCCACAACCCCCTGAGTTCTTCGAATACAACCAGAAGGTGGATACAACCACCTTTCCTTACCCCATCCTACCGTCTTGAAATATAAATGTATACCAATTTTCACAGAATCTACCACTGTCACAACCTCTGTCACAACTTTGTCACTATCGCTGTCTTTGTTATTGTCAATGTCTCTATCACTATCACAACTCTATCACTATCACTATCTCTGTCACTGTCTCATAAACCTGTATCCGATCATCAACCATCTAAACGTGTGCCATACCATACATCAAGTGTATACCAACATACACAATATCGCATGCATCAATCATGAATCAAAATATATATCAACAATGAATAGTGAATCATGAACAAAGCATCAACCATGTACCACATGTGCCATATACCATACTATCAACCATATATATAAATGAACCATGTCATCAATGAAACATCTCTAACAACCTATGCATTCTCCTCATGCATACATCACCATACAACATAGATATCCCTCAATCAAGTACAAGTAGATCAAATATGTAAACTATAGAAACCATTTTAGTATTGTACCATACTTAAGAGTGCTTCTCACTCAGCCAACCATCCAACATATACCATGTCCAAGTACCACAACCATCACACCAATAATGCCTCAAGAATTCACAACATAATAAGAAAGTATAAGAATCAAAACAAACTAATAACCATACCATAACTTTAGTAGTTGACTTGAACCTATAGAATGATGATCTGAGAACTTGTTTTTAGACTCTAGGAACCTGGTACCAACATCTATTCAATCCTTCATTAGATTTTCGTTGATGCACGACATTCTCTTCTACAACCCGTAGATATATGTGCTTTCCTTCACTGTAGCTTGTGTACAGCCATGTCCTTTTGACCTACAACCTGTAGATACCTCAGAAACTAGGGTTTGATCCAACCCCAAGACTTTCTCCTTTTACCTTCCTTTTCTACCTCAGAAAAATTTCGTCACAACCTTAGCAAAAGATCATTAGGTCATAAGATAGATAATCAATGAATGAGTGTGTGAATGTACTTGTGAATGACTCCTTGAGTTGTTTATATACTTGTGCTAGGTAACTCCTCTCCTTAAATTAGGGCTTCTAGGGTTTTCTTGTTACAACAAATTTACCCCTTTGACCAAGACTTATAACAAACTAGGGGCTTATTTTCCAATCTTCGGGGCTTCCAACTTTACAAGGCCCTATCTCCCTAACCATGAGGAACTACGTGGTGTTCCACATATCATCGAAAAGGGTACAGTGAGTATTGTCCATATATGAGTGAGTTACCTTCATTTACTCCATCCTTCATAACCTAACTCCTCATTCAACTATGGGATCCTTAACCATGCTTAATGGTTTCTTGTAGACTTATTCAAAGCATCTTCCAGTGAAGGCCATGCTTAGAGCTATGCCATAAGGGGACCACTTTGGAGACTTCTCCAAATATACCCATCACATTAATTGACATCAATCCAATATTCATTGACATCAATGACAACCAACTGTCCAACACCCTTCCCAAAAGAAGAAAACTTATTTTGTGTAAGTGGATATATTATAAAATCATTATACATGGGTTGGTAAACAAGTTTAAATTTAGACTAGTAGCAAAGGGGTTCTCACAAGTTTCCAACATTTACTATAATGACACATTTTCACGTGTTTCCAAGATGGAATCTATCCATCTCATCTTATCCATTGTTGCAACTCATCAATAGGAATTTAATCAGATGGACATGAATAATTCCTTTCTTCACAGGTATATTGAAGAGGAGATATACGCGAAGTAGCCATTGGGGTTTTCACTTGATTCTTCCATGGTACACAAACTTTGAAAATCCATTTATGGCCTCAAATAGACCCCTTGGGATTGGTATGCCAAGTTGGATTCATTCATTCTCTCAATGTCATTTTAATCCCAATGTCTACATTCTAAGATAGGATGATTCTCTCATGTTCATAGTATTACATGCATATGAAATTTTGATCACATGCAATTCCTTGGCATCCATTACTACTATGAAAATTAATTTGCATGTCAATTTCCTAATGAGTGACTTGGGGCTACTAGATTATTTTCTCATGATTGATATCACTCAATGTGATTCTAGAATCACCATGGCACAATGAAATTATTCTCTTGATCTACTCTCACAATTTGATATGGCTAATTGCAAGCTTGTTGCAATTCCTTTCCTTTGTGGCATCAAAATTGAGGCTGAATACTCTTCACCCTTGGTTAAAAACACCTTATATCAAAAGTTAGTTGGGAGGCTCATATATATTATGCACATCACATTAGACATTTCATATTCCATGGGTATTATTTCCCAATTTATGCAGAAACCCCATGGGTTTTACTCGAAGGAAACTAAGTGGATTCTTCATTACATCCAGGGAACACACATGTTTTGAATTCATTATGTAGCATGTGAAGACCTTGATTTAATAGGGTATAAATATTATAATTAGGTAGGTGATGCTATAGATCACAAATCCAATTTAGAATACCTCTTCTCTCTTGGTTTTGGTCCTATTCATTGGTCAAGCAAGAAATAATCAACTATTTCTTTATCTACAATAGAAGTAGCGTGGAGATATTAATGCATCCATTGAGGCCATTTAGTTTCAAAATATTCTTACTAAATTTAGTATCCAATAAAATTTTCCATTTGTCATTTTATATGACAATCATAGTACCATTCAAATCTCACATGATCTAGTTCATCGACAATGAACCAAGCACATTGATCATACAAACTTCATTTGGAATCTTATTCATAGAAAAGTCATTGATCAGAGATATTGTCTTGATATGGGGTAGATTTCCAACATTTTCACCAAAAATTTCACATAGAGAAAAATTATTCATCTCCAAGATTTATTAGGGGTGCAGGCGGCTTCTTCTTTAGAGTGGGTTGCTTAGTCTTCTCTTTCTATTCTCTTGGGGGGCGGGGGGTTACCACTAGGTTTTCCCCATCCTCACTTCTTGAGGGGATCATTTTGTACATGGCTATATAAAATGGCTTCATATTTGTTGCAACCCATCTCTTTATCTCTGCATCACCACCACAATCCCAACTGAGTTGCATTTATGGGGGGGTGTTGGTGCATATGGTGCATGCATAATTGATTTTTACACACACTTCTTACAGCTTACTTCAATGATTTCATGCACATGCAACAAGTTAAGATTACTTATCTTTGCATGAATTTCTTTCCCTTGCTTTATGGAGTGATTTGTATCATGTGTAACTTTCTTGATGTTTCCCTAATCCAAAAAAGCAAGCTCGTTGTATTTATATTAAATCCATTATTTTTCTCATAGAGAGAGTTAAATTAATGAGATAGAGTGATACTTATTACAACCATATGGTTTTACTTCTATTATCTACATTCTTTTTGTTTAGACCCTATAACTTGGGTGGTTTTGTATCCATAGGTAGCATTAGTTTGTAGCCACATGACACATGAATCTACAACTTGGTTATGTAATCGAATCTCACAATCTTTGGTGGTGGACTTCTTCCTCTAACAATCAACCATATAGTGATTGTTTAATCCATAAAAGGAACAAGGAAATGAATAAAAACATTGGTGTGCCTTATGATCTCTCTTCTTTGAGTTTTATCGCGAGTTTCAACTCACCTCCTCAAGACATTCAGGGACATGTGGCCAATTTGGTCTAGGGGCATAAAATCCAAACCGAGTTTTGTAAGCTCCCACAAGTCTATTTGGAAAAGTCCCACATGACTACACTACCCAAATTCCCGACATAGTATTCTTGAAAATCGACCTCCTCTTTAGAAATGGCATTATGCCTCATTGAGAAAAAACCTAGTTCTTGATATACTCCAACAAACGGTTTTACAGTAGATTGAATGATAGCAGAGGGGCCCTGCTAGATGAAAATCGATGCTCTGGATCCAATGCAACTAACGGTTCACCCATCTGAGTCTCTATTTGAGTTTTATCTCTATTTGCAACTCACCTCATCAAACCATTCAATGACATGTGGCCAATTTGGTCTGGGGGCATAAAATCCAAACTGAGCAGCATAATAGATTTCCATAATCTCTTGCAAGTCTTCTTTTCCAAGGCCCACATGACTATGCTACCCAAAAACGCCTAACATGGTGTTCTTGAAAATTGACCTCCTCTTCAAAAATTGCACTATGTCTCATTGGACAAAACCCTAATGTCGGAGATACTCCAACAAATGGTTTTTTAGTCAATGGAATGATAGAACAAGGACCCCACTAACTGAAACTTGGTGCTACAAATTCAATACAACTGACGATTCGTCCATCCAAGTCCCAGTTTGATTTTTATCTCGAGTTGCAACTCACCTCCTCAAGCGATTCAGGGACATGTGACCAATTTGGTCCCGGGGCATAAAATCCAAATCGAGCAACATAATATATTTTCGTAAGCTCCCACAAGTCTTCTTGGCCAAGGCCCATGGGAACAAACTACCCACAAATTCCCACCACATTTTTCTTGAAAATCGTCCTCGTCTTCAGAATTTGCACTATGCCTCATTGAGAAAAACACTATTGTCAAAGATACTCCAACAAACAGTTTTTCGATCGACGAAATGATAGCATAGGGGCCCCACTAGCTAAAACCCAGTGCTCCAGATCCAATGAAATTGATGGTTCACCCATTCGAGTCTCTATTTGATTTTTATAGCGAGTTTCAACTTGCCTCCTCGAGCCATTCAGGGACATGTGTCCAATTTGGTTCGGGGGCATAAAATCCTAACCGAGCAGCATAATGGAGTTGTGTAATCTATCACAAGTATGTTTTTCCAAGGTGCACATGACTACACTACCCAATAATGCCTAACATAGTGCTCTTGAAAATCAAGCTCCTCTTCAGAAATTGCACTATGCCTCATTGAGAAAAACCCTAGTGTCGAAGATATTCCAACAAACTATTTTCCGTTGGATCGAATGATAGCGAAGGGGCCCTAGTAGCTGAAACTCGATGCTTTGGATCTAATGAAACTGACTATTCATTCATCTGAGTCCCAATTTGCATTTTATTGTGAGTTGCAACTCACCTCATCGATCCATTCAGGGATATGTGGCCAATTTGGTCTCGAGGAATAAAATCAAAACCGAGAAGCATAACGTAGTTTCGTAAGCTCCCCCGAGTCTATTTGGCCAAGGCCCACATGACTACACTACCCAAAAATGCCAAACACAATGTTCTTGAAATCAAAATCCTTTTCAGAACTTGCATTATGCCTCATTGAGAAAATCACTAGTGTTGGAGATACTCCAACAAATGATTTTCCAGTCGATAGAATGATAGCATAGGGGCCCCACTAGTTGAAACCCAGTGCTCCAGATCCAGTGAAACCGATGGTTTTCCCATCTGATCTCGGTTTGAGTTTTATCGTGAGTTGCAACTCACCTCCTCAAGCCATTCAAGGACATGTTGATATGGAAATGAAAGGAAATGCAAATCAAGGCAAGGAAAGACATGATAATTCTAAGAATGGCATGACATTTCAAGGAAAGGAAAGGTTTATCTCTAGCTCTAGGTCTAGGTGTATGTATATGTATGGGTAAATCCTATTAATTATGATAATACATGTTTGACAACTAAGAAGATACCTTAGATATATGAATAGAGAGAGCTTATGTTATGACATTGAAATTCTCATGCAAGTATTTTTATCTAAGATATATGGGATAAAAACTTGTAGAATTACATGCTTAATGAATCCTTTGATTGTAATTTTTATGTATTTAAATTGTTCATTTAGTACAATCAATATTTATGTATTAAACATGTTTATTTATGTATTAAACTTGTTCATTTAGGTATTAAAATTGTTCATTTACGTATTAAACTTGTTAATTTAGGCAAGCAATGGAATTGCAAGGCATGATATGGAAAGACATGGCATGGAAAGGCATACCATACCATACCATGCCAAGGATACCATAGCATACCATACCATGGAAAGGAATACCATACCATACCAAGGCAAGGCAAGGCATACCATACCATGGCATGACATGGAAATGCAAGGCATGGCATGGAAAGGCATGCAATGGCATGGCAAGGCGAGGCAAGGAAAGGCATGGCATGGTAGGGTAGGGAAAGGCATGGCATGACAAGGCATGATATGGAAAGGCATGGCATGGAAAGGAAATGCATGGTATGAAAAATCATGGGATGGAAAGGCATGGTATGGAATGGAAATGCAAGGCATGGTATGGAAAGGAATGGTATGGAAAGACAAGGCATGACAAGTTAATGCAAGGCATGATATTGCAATCTGTGGTATGGAAAGGCATACCATACCATACCATAGAATGGCAAGTCAAGACATACCATACCATACCATAACATACCATAGAATGACAAGGCAATACATACCATACCATACCATACCATAACATACCATAGAATGACAAGGCAATACATACCATACCATACCATACCATAACATGGCAAGGAAAGGCATACCATACCATACCATACCATGGAAAGGAAAGGCATACCATACCATAACATGGCATGCCAAAGATAACATACCACGGCGTGGACAGGATAGAAATACCATACCATACCATACCATACCATTACAAGGCATGCAAAGGTAATGCATGACATGGAATGGCATGGAGAGGAAAGGCAATGCATGACATGGCAAGGAAAGGCAAGGCATGGCATGTCATGGAAAGACATGAAAAAGAAAGGAAAGGCATGGCATGGCATGGAAAGGGAAGGAATGACAAGGCAATGCATGGAAAGGCAAGGCATGACATGTCAAGGAAAGGCAATACATGGCATGGAAAGGAAAGGAAATTCAAGGCATGGAATGGAATGGTAAGGCAAGGCAAGGAAAGGAATGGAAAGGCATGACATGGAATGGCATGGAAAGGCAAGGCAAGGCAAGGAATGACATGGCATGTCATGGCAAGGCAAGGCATGGAAAGGAAATGCATGACATGGCATGGCAAGGCAAGGAAATGCATGGCATGGCAAGGAAGAGAAAATAAAGTCATGCAAAGGAAAGGAATGGCATAAAGAGTCAAGGCATGGAAAGGAAATGCATGGAAATTCAAGGCATGGCATGGCATGGCATGGAATGTAAAGGCAAGGAAATCAATGGCATGGAAAGGAAAGACAATGCAAGGCATGGCATGGCATGTCATGGCATGGCAAGGGAAGGCAAGGAATGGAATGGAAAGGCATGACATGGAATGGAATGGAAAGGAAAGGCGAGGTAAGGAATGGGAAGGAAAGGCAAGACATGGCATAGCAAGGAAAGGCATGGAAACACAAGACTTACCCTCAATTTCCAGCCTTGTTAGTTTGATTTCTAGGGTTTAATTGTCATATTTCTCCCTTGGAATAAACCTTGACGCCTTTTATTACATTTCTTTCATAATTTTCATCCATTTAGGGCTTGATGTCTTGAATATTCTAGGGATGTTATGTGTCATGATAATGATGTCTTGAATATTCTAGTTCTAATAGCTCCTCAAGGCATAAAAACCTAACAGAGAAGCATTTTTGAGTTCTGTGAGATGCGGCAAGCTTTTTTAAGCATGGACTAGGTGACCACTTTGTCCATCCGCTCCCGATGCATAGTTTCATAAACATGAAAATGATTTATTTGGAAGGATCAACATTTCGATGTGGTCTAGTTGAATAAGTATTGAGAGCATATTCATAATTACCTATAGACTAGTTAATTCTCAAAGGACCTTTGAAGCATATTGCAGTGCCAAAATGTCCTAGAAAAAGTTTCATTTGTGAAATATAAGAGAAGAATATATATAGACCAGTTAAATCTCAAAGGATCTTTGAGGCAAACTTAATCATATATAGTACAAAATGGAGATGCTTGGCACTTACAGTTATGTAATAGAATTTACAATTGGCAGTTAAAATGTATAACAATTTTTTTTATGATCTTTACTAATGTTTATTGCAATTGTTGCATGTTTTAAATCATTGGAATGACATCTTATTTGTAACTTATTTGAAATTTTATTATGGTATGTTCACTTTGATATGATGTAATATGATTATGGTTTCGTTTCATATGTTGTAATATTAGAAATATAACACAAAAATTAATTATTGCATGAAATAAATAATAACTTTTCATTTTGAATGTTTTTTTTGCAGAACAAGGGTCTTCCAAAAGATCCAATTGATCCTCCTGAGATAGATCTAGATTATAATGGGTTTGATACAGACATCAGAGATGATGATGATGAGGCAGATGTAAAATACACCGAGGTGGACAATGATGATGATCACATTGATGATGATGATGAGCTAGTTGTTGGTAGTAGCCAGTGACATTGATCATATAGAATCCATCATGGATCATTGATGATATATTTTTATGATGCCTCTTTTCATGTTTACTATCATATGTATCATTTTCACATGTAGTACCATATAATTGAGTTGTATCATTTTGACATGCACCATTTTGACTTATATCATTTGGACATGTATCATATTGACTTGTATCATTTTGACATGTATCATTTTTGACATGTATCATTTTTGACATATTATTGCTCTACTGGCATATTTGACTTTCACATGTTTTAGTTATATATGATGATGATCTTATTAGTATTGAATATATATATATATATATATATATATATATGATGATGATGATGATGATGATGATTATGATTTTACTTTAATAATCAGGATGGATGTCAAATTCAATTAAATTTCTTCATGAATGATATGACATAAATTTGAAATGTGATATCTGTTTTTTTTTTAAGATATAAGTTGTTTGACATGATACTTATCTAATATTGGTATATTTGACTCACTTATTTTAATTATAGATGATGATCATGTTATAATCATTATCTTGTTATTTTATATGTATTGTATGTTGTAGATTTTATTTATATGGAGATTTAATAAGTATAATGATCTTGTTAATTTGTATGGATGCCCATTTCCCTAAAATTTCTTTATAAAAGCTATTGTATAAAATACTTCAAATGCAATATGAATTATTCTATAATAATATAAGTTTTTTAAGAGGCATGATATATTTAACTAATTAAATTGAAATAAAAAATATTAAATTAATAAATGGAAGCTATAAAGGAATCAACATGAGTTGTTAAAATGGAAGCAAAATGTGGCTCTAAAATGGAAGTAAAACTTGACATTAAATTGGAATCCATACTTGGAGCTATTTCTAGATCTAAGTGGGAAGCTAAATTGGATGCTTAAAAAGAAGAAAAAATGGATGCTAATTAAGAAGCAAATCCCAACACTAAAAGGAAGCAAACCCTAGACCTAAAAAAGAAGCAAAACAAGGTGCTAAAAAGGAAGAAAACCTTGGAACTAAAAGGAATCAAACCATGGATCTAACAAGGAATCAATTCTGGAAGCAAAATTCATTGCCAATTAAGGAGCAAAACCTAGTGGCACTTCAAAAGAAACAAAAGAAGCATTTTTGGAAGCAAAAAAGGAAGCAACAATGGAATCCAAACCAAAATCAATATTGGAAGCAAACCTTGGTGCTACCTAGGAAGCAAAAAAAGAAGCAATTCAAGTAGCAAACAAAGAAGTAAAAATGGAAGCAATTTTAGAAGCAACAAAAGACTCAATCATGGAAGCCATTTTAGAAACAAAAAAATATGCAATAATGGAAGAAAATTTTGGTGTACATTTGGAAGACAAACCAAAATATATTATCAATGCTATACCATAAGTAAAACAAGAAGCATGATTGGGAGCAAAACTACCAGTTTAGGCATTATTTTAGGAGCTATTTTAGGAGAAAAAGATAGGTGTAATACTAGGTGCTAAACATGCACTATTTTAGGTGCTAAACTAGGAGAAAAACTAAGTGCTAAACCCAATGCTAATCCTCATGCCCAACTGAACACCCCATTTGGCGCTGGGTTTTGCACTGGCCATTGATCCCAATTCATGCACTCAAATACACTAAATTCTGACGATATTCTAGGCACTAATGGCATGTTTTGTTGTGGTGATTGGGTTCAACATAACCATATACAATTCCATACATCAATACACAACAAGACATGCATAAACAATGATTAAATTCTAAGTATACATAATAGAAGAAATCACACAATAGAGAAACTATGGATTCATGCGCATTATAACAAAATTTTAGAGTTCAAATAATCTTCTTTTAAATTATCATCATCTCAACATTGTTTTACAAAAAATAAGATTCTCATACAATAGCTTACATAGAAAATTATGTCCCTAGATACTCGTTATAGACTCTTAAGCTTCTTCGCAAACACAGTGCCATTCAAAAACCCTTTACAATAGCCTTTCTAGACATACTCAATAACAATCATAATACTGGTAACAATGGTAAAAATCATAAGAGTAACCCTTTTCCCATTACGTAACTCCAGACTTATATTTTTCCCTTGGCTACTTCTTGGCTTCTTTATGCCACAAGATTTCCAATGTTGATTCTTGATTCCATTGTCTTTCTGGTGTCGATTCCTGATTTCGTTGTCTTTCCGAATTTATCCTTGAATGCACCCAAAGCTATTTTTATTTTCCACTGCTCGTCCAACTCGCGCATGATTTTTTTTCACTGTTGGTGCCATTTTCAGTTAGCTTTATTCTCATCTAACTTCTTTCTGCCAATTCAATTCTTTTATTGACATGTCGCGCTTTCCACAAAAATGAGCATCCCTAAAAAATGAAGGGCCCAATAGGCCCCGACCACAACCTTTGACTCATCCTAAGTCATACTTCCACTTCCTTACTTTGGTCTCCCTCAAATGGAGGTCCCAACTCAGGGATGAGTTGCAGTGCTCATTGGCGAAACTGGTTGTACTATTCCACTTGTTCCTTCCATTTCTCGATGAAAATGCATGCACCTGCAACAAATTCTTGGCCCACAACAACTGTCAGCTCTTCGAGCTTGGTGGCTAGCAGGGAATTCCATTTAGAGTTGGTAGCTGAGTTGAGTTGTTGCGGTTGGGAATATGTAGATTGGACCATAGGGTGGAAGTCCTTGAGTTCTTTCTTTGTGGCTTGAGTAGCCTCATGTAGCATATCCATATTTTCGTCCACTTCTTGTATCTCCACAAACTTGGCTTGTTGCTTGGTAGAATTGTCAATAACCTGTGCTTCTACATTCAAATAGTTAAGTTGTGCCCATAATTCGTCAATCGTCTTGTTACGGTGCTCTAATAACCCAAACGAGTCATTGACCATATTAAAAAGCTCCTGAAATTCATCGACCTAAGAATGGAGGGATGAGCATATTGTATCACCTTCAACAATGACCTGGGTGATCTTCTCGCATAGAGCCTTGGGATGCTCTTTCTCCTAGGGTCGAATAGTCTTAAGCTAGTGATGGATACCATCAACCTTCCTTTCAAGTTGCATCCATGCATCTGCAAAAATCACGATCCATTATGTAGGTGCAACCAGGGTAATGTCTTTTAGAAACTTGAGCATTGCCTGTCTAAATTTAGGCCAGACTTGAATGGATTTATCTAACACAACCACAACTGTGGATTCAGCCTACACACACAATCCATTCTCATATTTCATGGCTTAAGCAGCTATAGTTGAAACCTATCACATTTTTTGTGTTTGTTGTGTGATATCTTTGTTGGTTTTCTCAACTATAGTGATCCTCTATTATAGTTGATCAGTGGAGGCCTAGATAATATGAAAAAATTACGGGGTAGCCCAAGTTGAAAGCTCTCCACTGGTAAGAGAGGGATCCAACGATAACCTTGAAGAAAGTGGTTGTCTATTGGAAATATAATGTTATGACATGTTGGGGGTGCCAGCATCATTTGGACTAGCTAAGGGAGATTTGAAGCTATCCACATGCCAGTATTGGACCTTTAGTGGAAGCGTTTTAACCATATATGTTTTCTCTAGGCATGGCTCCAGGATAGATCAACATTGTTGTAGGTATTGCAACATGGGTGCAATATTTTCCTTGATCAATCTCATTATGTGGGATGATTGGGTGTCTTCCTGGGTATCCAACTGGTCTTATGGAGGATCCTAGTCCATCTGAACTTGCATCTATGGCCTTGTCTCTAGTTTTGAATGGATAACAATTTATGGTTTTGTGTCCAAGGGGGCTTAGATCTGTGGAACCTAGGGAAAAGTGGATGGTATTGGAATAGTGGTGCATGTAGTCTCAATAGAGGGGTCACTGGACTTTGGAAATACCATGTCAAAATTGGTGTGGGTAGAAGATGATGGAGTAGTGAATGGGATGTCGGCTAGAAAACTATGTTATTGGCTAGGGATTTCCTCAACGATGAGTGTAGATTTTTGTTTCATTGGAGGGTCATTGATGATGGTTATCATAGGGACTGAGGAGGAAATGGGGGTAGTGGTGCAGATAGGAGGGGTAGTGGTGTAGATCAGACGAGTGGTGGTGCAGATCGAAGGTGGAATGGAAGATAGAGGGGTGGCCTCAATGATAATGGGGTCATTTGTAGACTTGGATGGAGAGTCAGTGCATGACTTATGTTAGCGTCAGAAGTCACTCTTGGATTGCAACAGGAGAAGAGCCTGATGCCCATCTGTTTATGTCATGATTTTTTTATAAAAAGGGGGTGATCGAATGGAAGTTAACTCTAAACAATATTGTTCTAACTCCAAAACTAGGCCAGGCATGCATGGGCAAGTGAGGTCTTAGACAAACTTCAGACAGTGAGTTGTAGTAAGAGTGAATAGGGGGAAGACTTGTATAAGAGAAATGCAAAGGTCTGTCGTAAACATCAGGTTTCTAATAGACTATAGGAGAAAACATCTAAACACGAGATCTTCTTACATTCAAACGCAGAAAACCAGAGAATGCAACAATGCAACAATAAATCCTTTATCGTAACATAATTGCAATAATTCATGTGAATCAGTCAATCATGAACTCCCTCAGTATGAGATGAAAAATAGATGGGGTAAGGAAACGGACTATCATTAAACAAGAAATCTTACATACAGATGCATAACCAGAGAACTAGAGTGTCTATTAAAACTTTACAATCGGGAGCTTCGCTCTACCATCGATCCCTTGAAAAATATCAAAACTAAGTATATATACTCCTAAACATTTGCCCATCAGAGGCCTCCTAGACTTTCGGGATGAGGCGTCTCTTCAATCAAATCTGGCCTGCACTCCTCTGTCATACGCCACCTTAATTCCGCATGGCTCGCGCCAAGGGGTAGCTGAGCCCTTAAATGTTGAATTAGCGTGCACAGACTTCCCTAGGGAGTCGAGGACTCGACATGGCTTCTATGGGAAAAAAAAACTAGTACAGAGGACCACCTCGGGCGAACTTCCTGCCGGGACCTCCATACCTTGCAATTAATGGGTGAGGTGAGGTTTCAACCACCCCCTCTCTTCTTCATTTGTTCCAAGCAGGTATCAGGATTGAGATCAAGTCGAACCCACATCTGGAGAACACGGTGCTCCCCTTATGAAACTCAACTCGGCACTTTTGGCCCCCTTTGTACAACCTTTTCTACTCCCTCAAGTGACCACGGGCTATGACCCTACACTTATCCTCAAAGGCACTTTCGGAACTTTGGGGTTCCAGGCTTTGAGATATGAAGCCCTTACTCTTAGATCTCTCGAATGCTGACATGCCGATGTGATCACACACCATGCATCCTTTTGGATGGATGGATAAGATTACATATTCGGTGGCGCTGACACTATGAAAATCCTGAAGGGCCCCACTCGTGGCTCAGACCGTGCACCGTATGTCCTCCTGATCAATGGTCCTGATCCTTTCAGGATTTCTTGCACCGGGAGTTCACTATGTGCTTCTTCCTTGAAATCTCGATTGATTAAACTGTGAAAGCACTGATGTGTGTCGCGTGTCCTTCAGGTGAACGGCCAAGATAACTTTTTTTATTTAAAAGGGGGTTGCCTTCATTCCCAATCTCGCTTGACATGACCTGGTGCTAGGACCATGGGCTCAGCTCCAAAGGTGCCTTCAGCATTTCGTCGATTAGAAATTTCAACTGCAGTGAATGGGAGGTCCCTTGTCTCCCGAAACCCCGATCCTCGAAATGTCGACTGGCTGCCACCTATCCCGACTGGATCGGACGACCTAGATTTGTAATATAGGTGCTATCCATTGCACTAATCCCGACACAACTCTGTTAACTGGGATTCCCCACCGAACGTTGATCTACTTTGCCAATTGATCCTTGCCGTTGAAATCAGACTGCTCATACACTTGATTTTTAAACCAAAAATGGACTCCTCCTATGGGCTGCACTCGACACTTAGGCTGTGGCCTTGGACTAGAACGCATTTGATGGGTTTTCACACCCCCCTTTCTTTGCATTCTGCATCAAGGGTCTGAAATCGGGAAAAAACACCCTGCTTGCAAGAATTAGTGCTAACATTAGGCTCCATGGGGGATAGAGTCGTCCCTGTGATGCTCTAAGAACTCATTTTGCAGCTTGAGTGCCTTTTGTTGGGCTATGGAGTCATTTACTAAGCCGAAAAATAAAAATGAAAATAAACAAGGAATCAAAAAGATAATATTTACAAACAAAGGAGTCATCTAAGGCTCAAACAAAACATTTCTTCAGAAAATGCCCATTTACTAGGCTGTTGAAAACCTATTCCCCCTCCAAATCCTGTAACCTGTATGTGTTGTTTGAGAAAAACTCAGAGATTTTGAAAGGCCTGATCCATAGGGTGTCAAACTTGTTGTGTTTTCCCTTATCTTTCATGGGTGCATCCCACTTAAGCACCAA
Organism: Picea engelmannii; assembly: GCA_009831015.1. Taxonomy (NCBI): domain Eukaryota; kingdom Viridiplantae; phylum Streptophyta; class Pinopsida; order Pinales; family Pinaceae; genus Picea; species Picea engelmannii. The sequence goes on from ML790943.1 coordinate 223,973, forward strand.
ATCCCCGATCTCAAACTCTTTCTTCTTGACTTTCCTATCAAAAGCCAGTTTGACCTTCTGCTGATGGTCCTGAATTCTGTCCATTACCTACTCTCTAGCCTGTTGGACTTCCACCAGTTGGTGAACTCTTCTGATCATCTCATCGGGCTCTTCTTGATGATCCTAGAAGAACTTTGCTACAGGAATGGCTAGCTGAGAAGGGAAAACAACTTCTTCTCCATAAACTAATTGGAAAGGGGAGATGCCTATAGATCTCTTTATGGTCACTCGATCGGCCCATAGAGTGAATTTCAACTTTGAATCCCAGGCTTTTTTTTGTCCTCCAATAGTATTTTGATGATCCTTATCAGGCTTTTGTTGGAGGACTCTGCTAAACCATTTCCCTGAGGATAGTATGGGGTGGACTGAATCAGTTTGATCCCATCTGCTCACAGAACTTCGCTAACGGATCAGCCTTGAATGAGGTTGTGTTATCAATAACAATCTTTCTTGGGCAGTCGAATCTTGTGATGAGGTCTTCCAGGAATCCAATAATTACCTTGTGGGAAGCACTCCTGGTGGGGATAGCTTTGATCCACTTAGTAAAGAAATCTGTGGTAGTCATGATCCATCTGTTCTGCCCACTGGAAGCAGGGTGGATTTCTCCAATAAAATCTAGGCCCCATTGTTGGAAAGGTCCTGAAACAACTACAGGCTTTAAAGGAAGAGATTTGAGTTGTTGCTTTCGTGAAAATCTTTGGCATGGGATGCAAGCTCTGACCCTTCTGCAGACGTCAGTGAATACAGTGGGCCAGTAGTACCCAGCCCTGAGGATTTTGTAGGCTATGGTCTTCCAGAAATGGTGCCCTCTGCATAGGATGCTATGAAATTCAACCATGATCCTGTCGGCCTCTTGTGGATTTATGCATTTTAATAGCACCCCCAGGGGGTCTTTCCAATATAAAATTTGATCGACAAGATAGTATCTGACTGCTTTGAGCTTCAAATCTCTTGCCTTGTTTCTTTGCAGGCCATCTGGAGGCCACAACTCATGCAGAAAATATATGACATACTTATATCAAGGACATCGAGCCAACAGGGGTTCTGTTTGAGGGTCTACATCAATCAACTTATTCTGCTGATTTTTTGAACATGCATTGATGAAATCTACCCCCAAGGCTTTGCAATTTTCTTTAGCCAACAGCTTGGCTAAGCCTTGACCTTTGATTAATTTGGTAGGCCTTATTTCCTAGTCAAACTCCAAGATCTTGGCTATCCACTTACTCCTCCTCTCGTCTATGTTGGGCTATACAAGGATGTCCTTCACAGAGGCTGAAGGAACATATACGTTCAATTTTGAGTGCAATACATAGACTTTGAAATCTTTGAGAGCTTTCACTAAGGCATAGGCCTATTTCTCCATGATTTCATACCTGATTTCTGCATCCCTTAACACTTTACTGAAGAAGGAAATGGGTTGCTCTCGCCCTTCCTTATTTTTCTACAATAAGACCGTTGCTACTGTATCAAAAGAAGCGAAAGAAAAAAATAAGAAGTCTTTGGAATAGTTAGGACTGATCAGCACAGATGCCTTAGTCAATGCCCTTTTTATTTGGATAAAAGATTCCTTGGGTTCAGCGGTCCATTTCACTTCATTTCCCTTCCTGAGCATGGTTATGATGTGTTTCACCAGCTCAGCAAAATTTGAGATGAATCTCCTCAGAAAATTAATCTTCCCCAAAAAGTTTTGAACTTCCTTCTTAGATCTAGGAAGTGACAGGGTCTGAATTGCCTCTACCCTGTTGGGGTCAATTCTTACTTCCTTTGATGATACTATATGGCCTAGTAACTTCCCCTCCTTCGTAGAAAACCAAAATTTCTTGGGGTTTAAGGATAGGCCAAACCTCCGACACTTCAAAAAAACTTTTCTTAGATGACAGTAGTGCTCTCTGTCAGACCTGGAGAAGACTGTTATGTCATCCATATAGATCACCACAAATTTGTCTTTCTCCCCAATGAAGGCTATGTCCATGGCTCACTGAAATGTTGTTCCTGCATTCATAAATCCAAAAGGCATTTTGGAATACATGAATGTCCCCCAAGGAGTGGTGAAGGTAATTTTTTCTCTGTCCTCAGGCATGACTGATATCTAATTATAGCCAGAAAAACCATCAATCATGGATATCCTAGATGCACCAGTTACTGATCCGGATTATTTTCGGCACGAAATGAGATCAGAGATATAATAAAGAAATGCACAGAGATATTGCAGATATTCAATAATATAACAGAAATGTATCAGAGATGCAACCATAAACACAGATATACAGTAATACACGATTTCTATTAATCAAATAAATGTACAGAGACTGTAAAAATATAGAGTGAAAAACTTGCTAGAATGGTGGCAGCTTATCTCTGAGAAGAGGTGTGACGGCTACTTGCATTCGCAAGAAGATGATTACAATGAGGCTCTAAAGGCCTTTTTACAATAATAAGGAATTCCAAAAACCCTAGACATCCAAAAACCTAACCCTGGGAGATGAAGTGCCAAAAGTCATGTGAGCCCCGTTTGGGTAAATGAGTACATCAACTTCCCGGGGTCGTAACTTTTGCATACGATCTCTGTTTTAGGTGTGTGATAGCTCGTTGGAAAGGTATCGTCGAGGAGATTCATTTTTGGGGATCAATTATGCATTCAACTATCATTGAAAACCTAGATCTCGAAAAACCTTCATTTGGGCCCTCAAAATGGCCCCGGAAGTTAAAACCTGCTAAAAATAGTAAATTGCCAAAAATGCCAAAAAGTTGTTCTGAGCCATTTGGAAAAGGTGGGTGGCCACTGATATCCACCTGGATCAGTTACCCTCTACAATATTTTCTCCATGTTTGGAAAGGGGTAGTTTTCTTTCTTTGAGCTCATGTTCAGGTTCCTGAAATCAACACAGAGCCTGATTTCTCCACTTTTTTCTCTCACCGGGACCAAATTGGCCACCCATTAGGAATATCTCAAGGGGAAAATGATTTGGGCATCTAACAATTTCTTCACTTCTCTCTCCATGATGGGCAACAACATGGGATTTATCTATCTCAACTTCTGCCTGAATGGCTTAGCCTCTTCTTTCAGTGGGATCTTGTGCTCAATGACAGATGTGTCATAAGTCTTGAGGTCTTCATAGGCCCATGCAAACACATCAGTGAATTCCTTTAATAACTCAGTATATTCCACCCTTTGTTTGTTGGTCAGGCTGGTTGATAATTAAACAAACTAAGGCTCCTCCTGTGTGCCAATGTTACACTCAGTTGTGTCGGCATCTTCATTTGAAACCTTACCCTTTACTGCCACATCATTCCCATCGAACAATCTTTCTAAAGGGACTAGTCCCTTCGGAATGTAATTACTAGGAAACTGAATAATCTGGTGATTAGAAATTTCATTTAAAAACACCTCAGGGTGAGGGTCACCTTCTAGTTCAGGATCCTGATCAATGTTCAACGCAGAAAATTCATCAACAGATTGGAGAAATTTTTCAATTTCCAGATCATCTTCGAATACCATCCAATGCTTGACGTTGTTCGGTATAGAGGGCCTATATTTTATTTCAACATCATATTTGACCATTGGCGGCAGAAGAACTTTGAGAAAACTAGCTGAGACAACTAAAGAATTAGCTGAAGTGTTTTCCCCCCTCGGAATGAAAGAAATGCTAAAAGCCAAGAAGAAATTATCAATCAGATCCCATACCTCATTTTTGTAATTTCTGAGCCGAGGATGATTAGCACGATAAGCATTTCTGACTTGCTGGATAATCAACTCAGCATCTCCAAAGATTGTTATCTCTTTAATTCCCATTTCTTTTGCAAACCTCATACCCAGAACAAGAGCTTCATATTCCGCCACATTGTTGGTAGTTTCAAATTCCAGCTTGTATGACAGGGATATGGTCTCTTGACAAGGTGATATGAAAACCACTCCAGTGCCAGCGCCTTTGCTAGAAGAAGCTCCGTCGAAGAACATCTTCAAAACAGAGATGGTTGGAGGGGGAACATGATAATTAATATTGGGTTGTTTTCTGACTTAGACATGGTCTTCAGGAGCATCAATGAGCTGCAATAAACTAGACCCCAAATCAGTGTCAAGTGCGAAGATAGGATGATTGGTGGGGTTTTCTTCGTCGCTAACAATGTAGGCCAGCTGAGCTTCCCTATATAACCTCCTTTGTTCCCCTCCGAACACTGGAATGGTGGCATACGTGAGATCCATCTGTAATGTTCCTCCAAGCCTTTTAATCCAAGATCTTGAAAATAACATGTCGAATTTGGGGGGTACATCAGCTACCACAATATCCATGACCACACTCTTCATGGGCAGCTGAAACAAAGAGACCACCAGGTCTTTGATGACTCCCAGACACTACACCCTCCTTGAATCGAAAGAGTACAAATCATGATAAGTCCTTGTCACCTCCAGTCCCAATTCTTCCATTACTATTTTGGGCATAAGGTTATGGGAAGCCCCTGAATCCATGAGGCAGTTATGCAGCACTTTATCATGTATGTTTAGGGATGTGTAGAAAGGAGGGGATGAATCATCTCTATCTTATACCATGGGACCTAGGACAACTGCTAGTTTTTCATCTTGGATATCTATTGAGTCCGTGGAAGGTTTGGGGGGGCTCAGATTGTAGCAGCTTGGAGAGGGACCTTTTGAAATCTTCATTTTTAACTAGTTCTTATAGGGGTACATGGATTCTAATCTTTTGAATATCATGCTCAAAATTAAAGGAGGGAATAGGCTTAGGAGCTTCCCTTACCTCAGAGACAGGTTTCTTGGTTGCTGGTAAAGTATTCTGAGTTTTCTTTCTTTTAGTAGTGGTTGTTGTAGCTTTAGTAGGTATTTCCGCTATGAGGGGCTGATCTTGGCTATCAAAATTCCCTTCTTTCTTTCTTGACCTGAGATTATATCTGTTAGGAGTGTTGCTGGCTTTTCCCCCTCTACTCAACTCGTTGATTTGAGTGTTGATAAGGGATTCTTCATATGTAGATTTAGTCAAATGAGGAAATGAGGAAGTGTCCTCGATGTTGTGGATCTCAGGGTCGAGTTCATCCACCTCCTCCCCTTCCTCATGAGAAACTAGGTTGTTCTGGAGAGGGGTTTGAATCCTCTGATCATCTCTATCTCTGCTCTTATGTTCCCTTGGGAAATCTTGTGGCACATTATTATTAGGCTTCCTGAAGCCCCTGCTATCTGTATTTTGGGGATTTTTGTACATGGGCTTCCCTTATAATTCCCACCTTTCCATCCTGGCAGAAATTGATTTTAGCACTCTAGTTGTCTCTTATGTCTGAAGGGGCAGGGGAGAGGAACTGGATGGGGAGGCTTCAGGCCTCTTCCTAGATATGTTTCTATTAGCAGTGTTCCTGAGCTAGTCAACAACCAATATGTTAGATTCTACCTCCACGGATGCATCCTGCATGTGGGCCAAAGTAGTGGCTCTTCTTTCCCTCAACAAGAGGCAGAAATCGAGATCAAAGGCGCTAGCATAAGTGATCTTTGCATAGGCTTCGGAGGGTTTTATCTCAGCAGGGATTTTATTGTACATTTTATTGAATCTCTTGGAGAAGTCAGAGACAGACTCTCCTTCTTTTCTTTTTAAAGACCCAAACTCTGTCATGTAATACATGAAGTCTTTTTTATGTCCCCACTGTCTCAAAAAGGCATTATCCAAAGCTTCGATCCCAACAATATATCTAGGAGGCAGGGCCTTAAACCATTTTCTAGCCTCGCCTTGAAGACTATGGACAAAAATCCTCATCCATACGTCTACATGCATGATAACATTATCATCTGTAAAACTGTAAAAGGCTTCTAGGTGTTCTTCTACAGTTATGTCCCCCTCGCATGTAAACTTGGGTAGCTGCTTGAGGTAACCATCTGCTGGGAGGGCATTGAGAGGCTGAGGTAACATGAGGGTAGCATACCTAGCGGCTATAATAGCCTCCATTTTGGTCATAGGGAGATTTGCTCCTGCCATAGGGATATTGTGTGGGGAAGAACTCGAAGGAGAAGGAGCTCGAAAAACCTTCATTTGGGCCCTCAAAATGGCCCCGGAAGTTAAAACCTGCTAAAAATAGTAAATTGCCAAAAATGCCAAAAAGTTGTTTTGAGCCATTTGGAAAAGGTGGGTGGCCACTGATATCCACCTGGATTAGTTACCCTCTACAGTATTTGCTCCATGTTTGGAAAGGGGTAGCTTTCTTTCTTTGAGCTCATGTTCAGGTTCCTGAAATCAACACAGAACCTGATTTCTCCACTTTTTTTTCTCACGGGGACCAAATTGGCCACCCATTAGGAATATCTCAAGGGGACAATGATTTGGGCATCTAACAATTTCTTCACTTCTCTCTCCATGATGGACAACAACATGGGATTTATCTATCTCAACTTCTGCTTGAATGGCTTAGCCTCTTCTTTCAGTGGGATCTTGTGCTCAATGACAGATGTGTCATAAGTCTTGAGGTCTTCATAGGCCCATGCAAACACATCAGTGAATTCCTTTAATAACTCAGTATATTCCAACCTTTGTTTGTTGGTCAGGCTGCTTGATAATTAAACAAACTTAGGATCCTCCTGTGTGCCAATGTTACACTCAGTTGTGTCGACATATTCATTTGAAACCTTGCCCTTTACTACCACATCATTCCCATCGAACAATCTTTCTAAAGGGACTAGTCCCTTTGGAATGTAATTACTAGGCAACTGAATAATCTGGTGATTAGAAATTTCATTTAAAAACACCTCAGGGTGAGGGTCACCTTCTAGTTCAGGATCCTGATCAATGTGCAACGCAGAAAATTCATCAACAGATTGGAGAAATTTTTCGATTTCCATATCATCTTCGAATACCATCCAATGCTTGACGTTGTTTTGTATAGAGGGCCTATATTTTATTTCAACATCATATTTGACCATAAGCAGCAGAGGAACTTTGAGAAAACTAGCTGAGACAACTAAAGAATCAGCTGAAGTGTTTTCCCCCCTCGGAATGAAAGAAATGCTAAAAGCCAAGAAGAAATTATCAATCAGATCCCATACCTCATTTTTGTAATTTCTGAGCCGGGGATGATTAGCACGATAAACATTTCTGACTTGCTGGATAATCAACTCAGCATCTCCAAATATTGTTATCTCTTTAATTCCCATTTCTTTTGCAAACCATGGATGATTTTAAGGATGGAAATTTATTTTAAAATGTAGAAGCCTTGGCGAATCTTACTAATCCTTCATATGCCAACTATAAATGTTTGGCGATATTTTTGTAAAAATATTCAAATTTCTAAGGATTTTATATAGTTTTTATAA
>ML790943.1:238663-260930 GCA_009831015.1 Picea engelmannii
TGTAATAAGATAGCAGGCACATCAAACCCACTCATCATTGATGATATCAATATGTGCTCCCCGACCTCCTCTTCGGGTGCCATACTTTTCATAGAGACTGATCTCTCCCTTCTTGAGCCCATGCTTCCTTGAACTCTCGAAGTTGTTCTTTTTATCCTTCCTCTCCATGGATAACCCAGTAAGATTGTGGATATCTTCCACATGTATGGGGTAGGCTTGGTCCAGCCATAAGGTACTATTGTGCATGTAGCTAATGAGAAACTCGGTACACTATGCAACATTGACAGTGGTGCCAAACACCGATAGGTCATATAAATTCATCAACATGGAATTTCATAGGGGGATGTTTCACAGTTTCCACTCCCACAACATCTCACCATTCAGTAGTCTTGAACAATTCATAAAGGTATGAAGAGCCATCTGCAAAATTTGTGTGGCATCTATGAAATTGATGTCCAAAAATTAAGTTTGCTCAAATTTTTTTGTGGAGATCTCCTATGACTTAAACTCATGGGTCAATGAAATCATCAGGAATAACAACTTTGGGAAGATCTCCCCAATCAAAAGTGTGAACCATCCTAGCATATTGGAATTGGTAGACAAACAAGACTAGTGGATAAATGCACGAGTGGGGGCTCACAGATTGCTCAAGGGGATCCAAGACTTGGATATGCAAATAACTTGATCAAAACACAATAACATTGAGGAGTCAGGAAAAGTTGATTTTATAGGAAACAACTAAGAGGTGACATGATGAGCATGCATTGAGAGATACAACATGGAGGTAACTCGACATTAACGCCAAGCATATCCATAATATGTGTTAAAATCCACAAGAAATTTGGGTAATTAAGAGCATAAGAGGAAACATAGTAAAGGGACATTGGGGTGAACTAAAAATTAATGACCACACCAATGATCACCCGGAAAAGTACTGATAGTTGTAAGGATTTAAATGACTTTGACTGGTGATGATGGGATGACAAGCAAAAAGGTATCAAAGACATTTAACGAACAAAGTGACAATGACATGGCATGGATTTCGAACTTGGAATATACTAAATACGAAAGGATTTGATGTAGAACTCTCTGAGCACAAAGGGGATATCCAGGCTAGAAAATATGGCAATGAACTCTATGCCGAGTGACAATGAGAAACATCACCAATTTATTGATGGAAAAGGAAAATAGTGAAATAACTAGAAGTACTGCCTACTAAACTTACTCACGCTGTCATGAGTGTTGCAAAGTTTCACTTATTGAGCAGAAATGTAGGGATTCAAGCATGCGCCATTCACCCATCGTGGATGGATAATACCATTGAGTTGTGCTAATTTGACAACTCTAGAGTCTCAAATTTTTGCAACTATGAAGGGTCCAAGCCAATGCATCTGTAGTTTCTAAGGATGCCTTTGGTGTTTACTATCATACAACAGGACTTGATCTCCTTGAAAAATATTCTTGGCCTTAATGTGCATGTCATGTCAAGCCTTCAGTCTATCCTTCTCCATAGTTTTATGAAATATTCTAAGAATATGTCTTCCTTGAGTTCCATCGATTCTGTAAACCTTTCAACAACCGATTCATCATCGGTCATGTGAGTCACCTACGCAATATACAAGGTGGGGGTGATGAATTCGATTGGGACGATTGATTCCCTACCAAAAGCCAATTTGAATAGAGTATACTTATGCAGTTTCTTGGTAGTAGTTATGTAGGCCCATAATACTACGAACACTCTTTCATCCCAGTCATCTCTATTTGCACAACGTACCTTGGTTATTCCTCACTCTATAATCTTGTTAAATGATTCGAATGTACCATTTTATTGGGGATGATATGGACTAATTTTATGATGATGGATGAGTAAATCATGGGTGATACTAGCTATAGTTTTATGAAGTGTGCACCCTGATCACTAGTCAATATCCAAGGAAACCCAAACCAAGTGATGATGTTTTCAAAAATAAATATGGTTGTTGTATCCATAGAGAAATCTCTGAGTGGTTCCACTTCAACCCAACGAGTGAGATAGTCGGTAGCAATGATACTATACCTTGCTTTTGAGTGCTTGGCTAGTGGATTAATCGGTCTAATGAAATTGACTACCCATTTCTTAAAGGCTTGCAAAGATCAAACATGATGTAAGGGAAACTCATCCCTACGGGATGGTTTCCCAACTCACTAGCATAAATCACATGTTTTGGCATAGATTTTAGCATCCTTGAATACAATCAGACACCACAATATTGCTTGTAATATTTTCTATGTTGTTTCCTTACCCCCTATGTCGCCTCCTACAACTCCATTGTGACACTCCCACAAGATATTCATTCTTTCATGGTCAAGTATACATCTTCTAAGGATATTGTCCAATCCCAACTTGTATAGTTGACATGAAATCAACTAATAATCTATTGTACAAAACACTAGGTGTCTCTTTTCAGGTGTAGAATAATCTTCAGGGCAGACACCTGTGCTTATAAATAAGGCAATGTCATACAAGTAATCGAGAATAGCTTCAACTTTGAAAAGATCTGCATCTGGGAGCTGGTCATATACAACTTCACCATTCTCTTCTGACTCTAATATAGAGAAATGGTCAAGACCCAAATTTTTTACTTGTCTTAACAATTAACTCAAAATAAAACTCTTGAAACAACAACAACCATATACAAATTATGCCTTCTATCACAAGATTATTAACCATATATTTCAAAGAAGAATGATCAATAAATAATTTAAAATGGCCTCCTAGAAAATAATGTCTAAATTTTTGTAAATCATAAACCAAACATAAACCATTTCCAAACCTTCCCTTTCAGTGGTGTTGTAGTTGCACTTGGCTTGAGAAAGCTTCTTGATAGCAAAGTAGATGGGATGGTCCATATTTCCTTCACTAGGTTGCACAAGAATGGTCCTTAAATCAATGTTGGAAGCATCAATATGTACGTGGAATTCCGCATTCCAATTCGGATAAGTAATTATAGGGTAAGTACTCATTTTTTCCTTAAGGGTATCAAATTCTAGATCACACTCTAGGTTCCAACTGAAGGCTTCCAATTTCTTCAGTAATTTTTCCAATGGAGCGACTATGCTTATGTAATTTTTGATAAATATGTGATATTATCCAATGTAACCCAACATTGAATGAAATTGTTTAACACTCTAAGGAGGGGGAATATTCACTATCAACACAACCTTTGCAAGATCAACTAACACTCCTTCTCTACAAACTAGATGCCTTAGCAGATTCCCAAATGGTACACAAAAAATACACTTTTTCAATTTTAAAGAAATATGTAGTTGTCTGTAGCGATCAAGCATCAATCGTAATAAAACTATATTCTCCTTTAATAGGCTGTACACATTCCAATATTCCATAAATATATCAAGAAACTTATGAATGAAGTCGTGGAATGTAGAAATAACTGTCTGGGAGAACACCATTGGGGAATTCTTGAGCTCAAAGTGCATAACATTATAGGAAAATGATCCCCATTTGATAATAAAGTTAGTCTTTCTCTTATCCTCCTCAACAATTCTAACATGATCATACCTAAAAACTCCATCTGTAAAAGAATAGGATTCAGTCCCTGCTAATTGATCAAGGACTGTTGACACAGGGGCAGACCCAGGGTTCAATGCTACAACAACACACCAACAAAACCCTAACTACCGACCCTTTCAGAAACACCTGCGAAGCAGATGAAGTCTCACCCAAGGTAGAGGCAGGGGTGGTTGCAAGACTCAAGTGTCTGCAACCTTAGCTTAGACACAGATCTGTGATTATAATACTTAATAGATCACTTAACACTATTAGTTCATCATTATTTACCCAATGTCTATTTCATAAATAAAACAGAGCCTCGCAGCATTCTCCCCTATATAAAGTGATTAAGAACTTAGCATAAATAAATAGATCAGATCTAGTAGGTTCAAGCACTGAGCACATCCATGTATGTTAGATATAACATCCAGATTCATCATAAGCACCAAGAATCAACAGATCTATCTATCTATATTTATCCAACACTTAGCAAATAACACATAAATAGATCAAAGTATTACACAAAGCATAATAACATAGTATTTACATGGTTCACCCCCACCCTGGGGCTACGTCCACCAACTCTTCTTCTTGATTAGATTCTTCAATGGGTTACATGAATAGAGCCTCAAAAACCCTACTCTGCATAGGACAGAATATATGCACATCTCACTAGATCCTTCTTCCATGCGTTCCAACACAAGCCTTCCACAGTCTTGCTACAAGGACTTGCACTTAGCTCTGCAAGTCTCACACAGTATGCATGAAGCCTTACAATCCTTGATCACACAGATCCAACTCTTAGCACTTATCCAACTTGCACACACTACTTATTAAATTGTCTATCCTTCTATTTATACATACAAAATATGATCCAGGTGGATATCGGTGGCCACCCACCTTTTCCGACTGACTCAAAACAGTTTTCTGGCAATTTTGGCAATTTACTATTTTTAGCAGGTTTTAACTTCTGGGGCCATTTTGAGGGCCTAAATGAAGGTTTTTCAAGATAGAGGTTCTAAATTATATCCAAAGGCATGATTGAGCCCACAAAATGAATCTCCTCGACGATACCTTTCCAATGAGCTATCACATGCCTAAAACGGAGATCATATGCAAAAGTTATGACCCCGGGAAGTTGATGTACTAACTTACCCAAACGGGGCCCACATGAATTTTGGAAATTCATCTCCTAGGGTTAGGTTTTTGGATTTCTAGGACTTTTGACATTCTCATTTATTGTAAAAAGGCCTTCCGAGCCTCATTGTAATCATCTTCTTTTGAATGCGAGTAGCCATCACATCTCTTCTCAGAGATAAGCTGCCACCATTCTAGCGAGTCTTTCACTCTGTATTTTTACAGTCTCTGTACATTTCTTTCATTAATAGAAATCATGTATTACTGTATATCTGTGTTTATGGTTGCATCCCTGATACATTTTTGTTATAGTACTGAAAATCTACGATATCTCTATGCATTTCTTTATTATATCTCCGATCTCATTTCGTGCCGAAAATAATCTGGATCAGTGGTATCAGAGCAGGTTGCTCTTGATCGTTTTTCAGTGCATGTCCCCAACGAGGTCCGAGTATAGCAAGTTGGGTCTCGAGCTTGTCTCTCTTGAAGACAATCTCTCTCGCACACCCAAGAAACCATCAATGGCGGAAGAAAATAAAAACAATGCAGCAGATGATCCTATCAATCTGTTGCTTGAGCAAGCTCTCACACGACAGAGGGATGAAATGATGGAGAATTTTTCCCACATCCTTATACGCCTGCCGATAGCATCAGGCGCATATTCATCAAGCGACCACTTTGGAGGCACCTCGCCTTTCAAGGTACAAGTTAACTTTGATATTCCTGTATTTGAAGGACAGATAGATGCAGAAGCCCTAGAAAAATGGTTAACCCTGCTAGAAGGTTATTTCTATGCTCACAATTTTTCCGACAAATAAAATATCACCTTCGCACTCCTTAAATATCTCCCTCATGTCAAACATTGGTGGGAAACTTACTGGGAGCAAAGTTCCACACAGGAGTCTGGAATATATGGGGCCAATCCCACTTGGGATTTTTTTGTGGATGTGGTAAAGGAACAGTATTACCCTGTTGGCAACTATGAGGACCAGGACATGAGATGGACCACACTACGGCAAGAGAGGGGCCAAGCAGTTCCAGAGTTCACCAATACCTTCCATACCTTGCACACCAAGCTAGGTATCAAAGACTCTGAGTGACATTTGGTTTTGAAATATTGTGGGGCTCTACACAGATACATCCAGACTGAAATGGATTTTCTGGACATCTCATCACTCGGTGTTGCTTATCGATATGTTGTTAAAATTGAGCAGAAATTTAAGCACCAGAACAAATGGGATTTCAGGTCTACAAATCCGCAAGAACCAAAGCATGACAAAGACGAACCTAACAAATATTTCCCCGAAAACCAGTCCAAGACACAGGAAAATAAGGGTCATGGGAAGACAAAGAAGGACACCGGAAAATGGTGTGATTTCCACAAAAGCCCCTAGCACAACACCGATGAATGTCATTCAAAACAGTCATTGGTGGCCGAGATCAAAGACAATGAGCCAAACCCTGATTCTGAATCTAATTCTGAAAACACTGGTAAAGGACAGATCATTGACACAGACCCCACTGCTATTGTCGCGACCGCAACAATTCAACCAGAAGAACCAACAGATCCTGAAGAGGAGGAGTGCCTTTTTCATTCATAGATGTGGGTGAAGGGGACCCCGTTGCATTTTATTATTGATAGCAAAAGCCAGAAAAACCTCATCTCAGTAGAGGTCGTCAAACAGTTGGGATTGTCGACAACACCACACCTGCAGCCATACAACATTGGGTGGCTTCTACAAGGACGAGATCTCCGTGTCAACCAACAGTGTCGATTGTCATATGGCATCCAACCCTTCAAGGATGAGTTATTATGTGATGTTGCCCCACTGGATGTCTGTGATGTTCTCTTGGGCCAACCATATATGTGGAGACACCATGTTGTTTATGAGTATCGACCCCGTAGTGTCATTGTTACTTTGGGGGGTCATCTCTACAGAATACCAAAGGTAGTTCCAACTATTGTTTCACCTAAAAAGTGTTGCAAGTTAGTATCTCATAGTACAAAATTCAGCTTCTTCACAATCTGTTCAAAAGGGGAACAGAAGGACATTTCAACCACTATAGTCTCGCCCCCTGCACCTTCTATCCAATAGAAGTAGGTCGACAAGGTTGCAACAAAGCACAAATATTCCTTTAGCACACCTTCCTCTCATGTAGCTCGACTTGTTGAACAACCTCAAATTCAACACGTTCATGAAAGACTTCCACAAACTAAGCAGTGCGACATCTCCAACAATACAAGCAGCTCACCTAGATGCAGATCCAACAAATGCTTTTCCCTCTCCCCTAGGAACTCAACGCAATGGAGACCCTTGCTTCCTAAGGAGGGAGGATTGATCCAGGTGGATATCGGTGGCCACCCACCTTTTTCGACTGGCTCAAAACAGTTTTCTAGCAATTTTGGTAATTTACTATTTTTAGCAGGTTTTAACTTCCGGGGCCATTTTGAGGGCCTAAATGAAGGTTTTTCGAGATTAAGGTTCTCAATGATAGTCGATACCTTTCCAATGAGCTATCACATGCCTAAAACAAAGATCATATGAAAAAGTTATGACCTCGGGAAGTTGATGTACTAACTTACCCAAACGGGGCCCACATGACTTTTGGCGCTTCATCTCCTAGGGTTAGGTTTTTGGATGTCTGGCACTTTTGGCATTCTCATTTATTGTAAAAAGGCCTTCTGAGCCTCATTGTAATCATCTTCTTGCGAATGCGAGTAGCCATCACATCTCTTCTTAGAGATAAGTTGCCACCATTCTAGCGAGTCTTTCACTCTGTATTTTTACAGTCTCTGTACATTTCTTTCAATAATAGAAATCATGTATTACTGCATATCTGTGTTTATGGTTGCATCTCTGATACATTTTTGTTATAGTATTTAACATCTGCAATATCTCTGTGAATTTCTTTATTATATCTCCGATCTCATTTCATGACGAAAATAATCCGGATCAAAATAGGCCTAATCATGGATAAAACCCACGGGCTGACATCCCATACCCATTACATATTCCCAAATCCCAAAAAGGACCCAAAAAGGGGTCAAGATCCCGTGATCTCTGCTTCATCTTGCGCTCCATCTTCGACAGGCTGTCAAAGTCCAAAAATAGGTCAACCTGACCAAGGATCTCAAAAAACTTGGTCAAGGGCCAACAGGACCCCAACACTCACCTGTGACTCGTCCTAAGTCACTCTGGTATGACTAGTTATGCTTCAAATGCTTCAATCTTGGCTCAAGCTACTTTGAATTTCTCTTGTGCTACAAGATCTTGTTCAAAAAACTCTTGAATGACTACATCGTTCAGAGGTCCTTCCAGGTGTTGTTCTGCTGTGGTGCTAACCATCTCCAGTTATGATCCTTGGCCTTCTACCTCTGTAAAAAACTGATAGGCCTTATGTTGCATAGGTTGGAGTTTCTAAGTTATCTCCATAAATTTTCTCTAGATAGTATGGATTTGTTGTCGTGCAATTAGTTGCTCATGGGAGCACTTTATTCTTTCCACAGCTGATAGGGACTTCAACTGCGTCTGTATCTTTTCGGCTTAGTACTTCGCTTCTTGGAGTTGCAACTCTAGTGCTCTTAATTATGGACTCTCAGCGAGTCGCTCATATGTCATGGCACTGAGATCAGTGAGTTTCTTACATTCCAAGGTAAGATCCTTGAGCCATTCAACTGTGCTCTTGGCAGTTGCTTCTCTTTGGTCTTTTACCTCCTGTGGGGTCTCAGGCACTGTGCGTAGTTCTAGGTCTGTGATGTGTTGCTGCAACTTCTAGATCACTTCTTAAAGTTGTGCTACTTGCTTTGTGACTTGATCCTCTACCTTTACTTCTATGAAAGTCACAAATCATAGTGCTTTGTTGACCACTTCCTTCACTTCGAGTTGCTCGACAAGAAATTGTTCCTTCCCTTGTTTTAGTTGTGCCTTTGCTTCATCAAACTTCACTTGGAGAGCCCCTTTTTCCTGTTTGGAAGCTCGACGTTGTTCTACAAGTAATCCATGTACTTGTACCAAGGCCTTGGTGGCTTGCATTGTTTCCTCTTGTGCTTACCGAAGGTGAGCTTCGACTGTATCAGTGATCTGGTAGAGTTGGGCTGGCTCATCTCCCAGTTCCGGTGTTCCTAGTGGAAGAGGCGTAGTGGAGACTGCGTGGCTAGACTATAGTGCCTGTTGCACCCCTTGGAATTCAACCTCAATTCTATTGTACATCTACTCCTTATTAGCTTCTTGCTTCACTACGATCTCTAGTGAAGCATCGTTTAGATTTTCTATGATGAAATTAAAATCATCAGAGGTGAGGACGGTCTGCATATTAGTTATAGGGGATTTTGATCTCTTCCGGGAGGAAGGTTTCAGGGGGGGGAACCTTCCTTTTCTTCGAGGGGTCCTCCTCCTCTCTAGGTGGTGTTACTTCGCCTTTCCTTTGTTCAGTTTATGTGCCATCTATCTCTTCGCCATTACCTCCTTGATTTGGTCACATGGAAGCAGTCTTCACCGAGGCACTGCTTAAATCTTGTACTTCGTCAGTCTTCTTTATTTTGCTAGGTCCAGGTGTATCCTGTGTAGGTTTTGGGCTGTCGATGTCAGATATCTCCGTAGGGTCTGATGGAATAATGAGGTCAACGTACCATTCCTTAGTAATCTCCTCTAAGTCCTCCTCTGTCAGCTTATAGTAGGATTGAAGTTGTTTCTTGTGCTGGTCAGCTCGCATTGTGAAATAAATGAAATGTTGATCAGCGCTGAACTTCATCAAAGGCCTGAATCGGGGTATAGTTTTAGGCGTCATGCGAGGCTCGGATTGTATGGTTATCTTTAGCTGATTGTAGTATGTATGGAACATGGAATTTGACTACCATTTCTTATTCATGTCACTTGAGTACCACAATGTACTAAACTTCATGGCCAATGGTTCGAAAGGCTCGATGTCTGGGAAGGTCGCACCTTCCAACATATCCCAGGCAATGAAAGTGATCAATATCAAGAGCTAGCTAAAATGGAATTCATATCCTTGATCTTGGGCTTCTATGCAGTCAAGTTCCAATTAGTTCACCAGGTACTTCACCCAATTCATTTGTAGGCCCTTCGTGCACTTCCCTGAGAGGTCAACTACAAAACCAATCACTTGGGTGGGTCAGTTATTGTGTACTAACTTCCCTGCAATCATCTGACAAGTGAGGTGCATTGCGCCATTCTGAATAGAGTCTACCTTGTAGCCTCGCATGCCCTTATCGACATTGTTGTAGGTGTCCTTGATCCTTTGTGTGAGAGTGTGGTCCATGGATTTTCTAGGATAGAAATCTTGTGGGTCGGGTCCTTGCATACTCAAACCCATGATTTGATTGATCAAGGTCGGATCAACAGTGATATGACAGTTTAGACACAAGTATCTACCATGGTAACAAGACAACAACAACTTGACACATGCATTAACCTCTTGGTGTCTTCCGAAGTGGGGAATTTTCATGACGTTGAGTAGGGTGGACTGCGTGAGGTCATGGGTCCATGCTTGGCGAATTACCTTTGAGTTTTTCCCTTTTGTTCTAGTTAGATACTTATTTGGGGCTAACATGTTGTAGACTTTGTGATCTGCGAGGTTTAAGTTGCTAACCTTCAACGCTACGATCTTATCTTGGTCTTCTCTCACTATGTGTATCCCCTTCGAGAGGTATGCAATGACCAAGGCGTACTCGAAATCTCTAGGTATGTTGTTGTGGTTTACAACACCGCTCAAATGTGGTATATATGTGGGTAATATATCCAGGATCAGTTTATAATCACTAAATCATCCATCTGCTTAGTTTTCTTCTCATCAGACGAACGGGATGGTCCTGCTCCGTGAGTAGTGGATAGAGAGGTTGGCAGTCCTCTCATAGATGATGCTTGTATACCTATAGACATCGACATGACTCTTTCAGTCATGAGTTCGATCAAAACTTCCTCAACAACTTTTTCTACAGCACTCCACTCATCCGACATACACACTTAGGGTTAACAATCTCAGGTTCGGGGGGTATGTTGGACACAGTAACGATATAGAAAGTAGAAGCACGATGATCACTGTATGAACTCAACTTAGTCTGAGGGTTGAATTTCTCAATTGGAAAAAGTGTTCTCGGTGCGTGGCACGGTGGGATAAATAAGTAACTCGACAATGGGTCTCTTGGAATGGGTATGAAGGCTTCATTAACTCTGTTATGTCCATTATGGCGCGGTCCCAACGGTCGGATGGGGAGCTGGCTGGCCATAAATGGATTTCTATCCATTCGGAGCATTGATCTAATGGTTATAATGTCCCCAATGGCTATATTGCTTTTTCATGGCAAAGTTCCATGTGTCGTTGTTCTGATATCCTAGGTGAAGCTCCAATTTTTCAATTTTTCCTTCTGCGAGGTTCCCTTTGGAGCCTTCTACAACTCATCGATCTTGTCTCTCTTGTTACTTAATTTTCTAGCCTTCTTTCCAGTGAGCTTTGTCTCTGTATTCCTTTTTCCATTCTGATTTTTGTCTTCGTTTGACCTAGTCACTTCGCGTTGTTGATATTCTTCCTTAGGGTTCCCGAATAATACTTCTTCTTTGTCTGGGATAGGTACTTCAATATTTTGTGGATCCTCTAGTGTTCTTGCAACTTCGACATCTAGGTATCTAGTGTTAAATAGCTTCGATCTGTTCTAATGTTCTTCGATCAAGTGTGTGATCCTTCTAGTCATGAAATCTTTTAATTCTTGCTTCTTCTGCTCCAAAACTTCTTCTTCTTTATTTCGTCTGGCTCGATATCTATCAATCCAATGTTTTCCTAATAACATAGTAAATGGGGCGTTGTCCTCGATAAATTTAATAATCTCAAAATCTTCTTTTGTCGAAGTTCCATTAGTAGTCATAGGTATCTGAGCGAGCCTTCCACATAGGGTTATCATCTTTCCTCTGAATAAACCTATTCCTCCTAATGAAAGAATCATAGTAGGCTTCCCTATAGCTTCCCAAGTTCTCTCGATCATGAAATTTACCTGTGTTTCCTCATTTAAAATGTAGTCAATGTCGAAGTCTCATATTCATGCTTCAAGGAATTCTTTTTCTTTGAAGATCTCTGATAATCTGACATGTCGATGGTCATTCAGAGTTTCATTTATTTGTAGAAATACTTTCTCTGATTCTTTCTGGGGTTCTTTTATTTCTGGATCTACCTTAGGGTTTTCTTTATTTAGATTCATTCCTTCTATCTTAGAAATCATTCTAGGGCAATCCAACACTTCATGGTCCATAGCTTTACAACAAAGACAACTAGGTATTTTCCCAGGGCATTCCTTAGCAAGATGTCCCAGTCTTCTACAACTGTAACAGAGGGTTAATCCTCTCTTTCGTTTAAGTGATCCCCAACCTTTCATGTACCGTGTGCTAGGTTCATAGGAGTTCACCTAAAAAAAATTATTTCTAGGATCCTGCATCCATTTGTTAGTCCAAACATTCTTTCTATGCATAGGTATAACATATCTTTTGCTATTCATATCAGATCTATTCATATCAAATCTTCTTTCATCTATTAATACCCTAGTTTTCAAGCTAGGATAGAATCTATCAAACATACCTAGATTCATACTTTTGAAACAAAAATTTCCACTAATCTTACTTCTAGAAAGCACAAAGCCTTCATATCTATAACTTTTCATTATTATTACCTGTATCAGAGCACAAAACTTACATATATTACCTCTTTTCTTCATATTTGACCTCTTTTCTTGGCACAGAGCTCCTCAGGTCAAGTAGAATGTTGTGCACTAGGGAAACAGATCTATGCACGGAGCTTACACAATCTCAGGTAGAATATTTTCACAAAGATTCTTCTTTCTCAGTTCCCAGCAATCATAGTTTCAGGTCTGATACTGCGCACTTCAGCAGTAGATCTATGCACAAAACTTCTCTTTAGTTCCCAGTAATCACAATGTCAGGTCCCGACAATAGAACCATTTCTTGACATAGGGGAAGACCAAGGGTTCAACACTACAACAACGCACCAACAAAACCATAACTATTGGCCCTTTCGGCAACACCTGTGAAGCGGATGAAGTCTCACCCGAGGTAGAGGCAGGGGTGGTTGTAGGACTCAAGTGTTTGCAACCTTAGATAGGACACAAATATATGATTATAATACTTAATAGATCACTTAACTCTATTAGTTCATCATTATTTACCCAATGTCTACTTCGCAGATAAAACAGAGCATCGCAACATTCACCCTGATCTAAAGTGATTAAGCACTTAGCATAAATAAATAGATCAGATCTAGTAGGTTCAAGCACTAAGAACGTCCATTTATGTTAGATCTAACATCCATATTCATCATAAGCACCAAGCATCAACAAATCTATCTATCTATATTTATCCAACACTTAGCAAATAACACATAAATACATTATAAAATTGCACAGAGCATAATAACATAGTATTTACGTGGTTCACCCCCACCCTGGGGATATGTCCACCAAATCTTCTTATTTATTAGCTTCTTCAATGGGTTACATGCATAGAGCCTCAAAAACCCTACTCTGCATAGGACAGAAGATCTGTGTAGCTCGCTAGATCCTTCTTTCTTGTGTTTCAGCACAAGCCTTCCACGGTCTTGCTACAAGGACTTGCACTTAGCTCTACAAGTCTCACACAGTATGCACGAAGCCTTACAATCCTTGATCACACAGATCCAACTCTTAGCACTTAGACAACTTGCACACACTACTTCTTACATTGCCTATCCTTCTATTTATACATACAAAATAGGCCTAATCATGGGTAAAACCCACAGGCCGACATCCCATACCCATTACAAATTCCCAAATCCAAAAAAGGACCCAAAAAGGGGCGGAGATCTCGCGATCTCTTCTTCATCTTGTGCTTCATCTTTGACAGTCTATCAAAGTCCCAAAATAGGTCAACCTGACCAAGGATCTCCCAAAACTTGGTCAAGGGCCAACAAGGACCTCATCACTAAAGGGAGTAGGAAAAGGGTCATGTACACAAGATGATTTTAAACTCATGTATTCCACACAGACTCTTATATCATCATTACCCTTATTTCTCTGTATGACAATAGGATTGATCCACTCAGCCTCATCCATCGAAAAAATTATCCCAGATGCTAACATTCTATCAATCTCCTTCTTAACCTTATATTTGACCTTGGTATTCAAGTGGTATGGCCTATGTTTGACCGTTTTTGAGTCAGGATTTAGCTCTATCTTCATCTCCCCTAAATATCCTTAATCCCTTTTAGTTCTGAAAATAATGTAGGAAATAGATCCTCATATTCCTGCAATAGAGCTTGTATTTCTATCATGGTTTGTTCATCCTAATAGTCTCCTATGGATGCCATATTAGGATTATCCTCACTCCCTATGTTTACTTTATGGAAATTTAGAGTTTTGTAATAGGAACTGATGACATCGCTAGAGATAGCATCTTTAACAGCTCTTGTTCCTGTCGATTTATTGAATGTTAAATGCCTAAGTTCCTCTAGGTCTTCCGGATCTTCCATATCTTTATTGATTTTACTGCAGGTCATGGGTATTCATGCATAATATGGATACAAACTATAATGTAGTAATTATTCATGATCCAAAAATAAAACATGTGGATATTGGGGCTTAAATCCGTCAGTAAACAACATCTTTTTGATTTGTTGTAGTACTAGAGTAATTTCAAGAGACTTACCAGAAAGGGAGAAATCTTGGCAGAATTGATTTTGTAGTACCTCCCATTAGGAAGTTTTTCTTCAAGTCTCCTCATGCACATACCAGGCCTTTGGAATAGTGCCTAACAAGTGAAATAATTGATGTTCCCATAGATACGATGGAAGTTGTGCAATTTTCCATTCTTTTGAACAATGATCAATATGTGTAGCTAGATTGGACCGACCATATAGATGCAAAAATAACACTCAAATATTTATTTTTTTGGTCTTGTCCCAACTGTTGTACTTGAAGAACCAGAAGAAAATGATGTTTTATAACAAGTTTGAAACCCTCCCACAAAGAGAGGGTGCTTTGTGAGTATCCCAACACCAGGTTGGAGAAGACTTTAGGACTAGGTCAAGTGCTGAGATTCTATGTTTTGCCACAACTCTACTCTCCATGTTAATGAGAAAAATCTACAGATACGTGGTACCATCATACATTGGAAATTCGTTGATCTCCATTCCAATCCATCTTACTACCCTCATAGCTGCCAACGAATTGAAAAGTTCTCATACCTTCCTTGTTGTTAGTTGTCAAAAGAAACTTCAGAATCTTCATTTGCAGACTAAATGCTTCACCAACTTATGGATCCATCCATAGTGGGGTTAATGTAATATGCTTGGTTACCTGCAGTCATAGTGTATATTTTATATAGAGAATCCTGTTCCATACTCTCATCTACTAGGTCACTATACCGTGGACCTTGATATGGATCTAGAGGTTGGGTTACTTTCATGCCATTAGATTCAAAGGTCATAATTTCTTTTTGAACATCTATTATAACATAGTTTGTTCGTAGGCCCAATCGATGCCTAACAAAGCAAGGTACGGATCCTTTTCCTCCATTATTTTTATTAATTGAAATTCTGACACTGTTTTGATGCCAACCAAATTCACTTCGACATTTTGCAACTTTTCTACTAGATAAATGCAGTATTGATTCACCATCTTTTATTAAATACGGGAATATACAAGTTTGGGATTACTTGTCACTTCCCAAGTTTTCCTTGGCAATATATTGACATTAGAACCTAAATCCAACATAACATCCCTGATCTCATATTCATTAACGTGGGCATTCAACCAAAATTCTCTCTTGATTCTCCTCTTCCTTCTTTGTATCCTACTTGTGTTCCTTGCTTGAAGGTTAGAAACAATGGACCCTTATGAGTTTCCTTCAGCTCCCAAGGCCCTTTTGAGCATGTTACACAAGTTTCTAGTAAGTTTTTGATCATCCAAAATGTCGGAAAAAAGTTGTAACCATAGATCAATATCCTTCTGTGACTTACCCAAGGGCTCCATCTAAGTGAGCAATTCTCCAAAAACTCTTGGTTGGTGATGATTTGGCTTAGATCTTGATTTTGTAACCTCGGGCATTGTAGAAATAAATAATCATCTTAACATCTCAACTACATCTTTGAAGAGTGCCTTCTGCATGACAAGATCATACTTGGTTTTCTTGGGTACTGCCTTTAGGTTTTTGGCCTGATGATAATTTTCAATATCGACATTGGTCTTGGTCCCTCCTCGAGTGACAATGTTAATATTATTCTATTTTTCCACAGCTCCAAGCTTGGGTTCATAATTTATCGGTTTGGAACCTCTTTTCCTTGCATGCTCTTCCCACTTGGAAATCATATCCAGACAATATTCAGTGTAGTTGGTATTATTATCTTCTACTTTACCTGTTTGTTGATCTTCTACTTTACCCATTTATTGATCTTCTACTTTACCCATTTTTTGATCTTCTACTTTACCCGTTTGTTGATCTTCTACTTTACCATTTTTTTGATCTTCTACTTTACCCATTTTTTGATCTTCTACTTTACCAATTTTTTGATCTTTTGCTTTACCCATTTTTTGATCTTCTACTTTACCAATTTTTTGATCTTCTACTTTACCCATTTTTATATCTTCTAATTTACCCCTTTTTTGATATTTTTGGGAGTGGACAATCCCTCACAAGATTCCCTTCTGTCAATCTATCCTCCTCTAAAATTTCCTCCACCTCGATGAGCTACTCCAAACCTTTAAGGAGTTTCATTGAATCTAAATGCAAAGTGATCTAATCTGTCTCAGAGAGCATCTAGAGCTCTACATTGGTTGGTAGTATGAGTGGGCGACCCACAAAATTCACAATATACTATATTCAGAATAGGGTTATAGATTTGTAGAATGGGGCATTTCCTCAGGGAGTTCCCGTGACTTCTATAAATCTCGCAATACTCATTGTTCTGGCCTTCTTGATGGTTCGATAAAGTGTGGTATTGTACAAGTTCGTGGAATGGAATTGTATCTACGACTTGCACAACCCTTCTCGATTTTCCTACTGGTGGAGGTTCCATCACGTGAGGAGGGGGTCCTTCACCCCTCAGTATTGGACATTCCATTGCTATATGACCTTCGATATAACACATAGTACACCATACCTGAGGTTGACCTACTCTAGAAAGGGTCAACTATTGGATTTTGTTAGCTAATGTGAAGATTTGTCCTTGTAGTTTCAAAATGTTATTATCCTTAGGAGATCTCATTACCTGCAAGTTTCTAGGATAGCCTACCATAGCCTCAATTTTCATGGCTAGTTCCAAATCCTACCCCAAAGTATCTATTCTCTGCGAATTCAATTGGATTCAGGTTAATGGTAACAATTTATGAATAAACCATTCTTTTTGTTGATCCTCATGGATGGGATTTGCTAATTTCCCTATCATACCCTTGAATATTTTGTTATATTCCCTTGTGGACTCACTGTCTCTTTGTTTTATCTCCTTCAACTCAGAGAGATCATGTTGATCTGACTGAGGCAATCAAAATTCCACTATAAACTTCTGTTGCACTTGGGTTAAAGAGAAAGGTTGCCCTTGATTATTCCCTGGCTTGATAGAATTCATGTACCATTTTTTAGCTTGACCCCTCAAATTAGTCTGGAACTCAACCTATTTTTTTTCATCCAATGTTCTATGAGACCTCCATATGGACTCACAAAGAAACCAGTTTTGCTCAACATCCTCATCCCCTTTACGCTGA
The DNA here is from genome assembly GCA_009831015.1 of Picea engelmannii. NCBI lineage: Eukaryota > Viridiplantae > Streptophyta > Pinopsida > Pinales > Pinaceae > Picea > Picea engelmannii. The sequence goes on from ML790943.1 coordinate 256,105, forward strand.
AATTTTGGGTATTGGGTAAGAGATCGTGTGTGTTGATGCTCCATCGATAGACTTGGAGATCCTATTAATATGAACCATGAGGGTCCTGGTTGAGATATAACTAAAACACTTGCCACATTTTCACTATTACTATGAATTGAACTTACTAGAATATAAGTGTTAGAAATGATAGAACCTATAGAAATATTGATTGTAGAGATTACCAAATTTGCAGATGGCGCTAGGGGAGTAGGTGACTCAGGGTTGGGGCCTTTACCTACTGAGTGAATTTGTTTTCTATGGGAGTTCATATTTTCTTGTAAAATTCCATCTACCTCATGATGTGGTCTGGCGTTTTCTAGTGTTGTGGTTTCCATATTTCCCACAAATCCCTCTGAGGTCTCAACTGATCATTATTCTTCAGTAGTGGTGTCTATATTTACTTCTTCATCTGTCTCCCCTAAGGTTCCCTTATCTTGTCTACCTCCTGTAGAATCTTCACTTTTCTCACCAAATTTCTCCTTCAACCATCGGTTGGCCAACCTTCAACTTCTTTGCAACTCTTGCAATCTCTCCAATTATTTTCTTCGACTACCTTCATAAGAAATCTATTTCCGTGGTTGATTAAATCTCTTCATTACCTTTCTCATCTAGTTCTTCCACCTCTTTTCAGTAGACACAACCCTCCTTAGAGCACATTCATTTATTGCAGTTTTCTCTCGTCATCCGCCCATGTCTTGAAATGCCCTCTTTATTGGCCCATGACCCTCCCACAAATCACCTCCCACCTAAGCATAGGGGTTTACGCTACCATCTCAAATGAAGGAACATGTAGCATCCCTTCTTTCAGTAGAAAAATCTTGATCCACAAATGGATTTATTGCAATAATATTTCTCTTTCTCCCTTTTGGAATATTGCTTCTACTTTTGAAAAATAATGGTGGTTGTCCACAACAAAATCAATAATATATCCTTCTAGGGTAGTCTGCACCTAGAAGTCCACAACACAAGAGATCCGATGATCCAACTGGTGAAGAGCTGCTAAACACTCCATAGTCCAATTATATATTCTCTTGACTCAATATTTGTATTCTGGTGCTTCTTGTAGTCGTTCGAGACACTAAAATACCTCTTCAGGGAATCAGATCCAAAAGATATCATATTGGTCACTTGCAGGTTCAGAATAGAAGACAACACTCTTCATGACCCAAAATATTTTTTGTCATAACTCAACTTCTTACTGTATAAACTCATCACACCTTCTTTCCCACCAATTCTCAATTTTAGACTTAAATATGTGATGAAGAATCCTCTAAAAACTCACTTTAAATCTCAAGTCCCAACAACGAAACCATTTTTTGGTGCAAGATCGAGACTAGGATTCTTAGAGGTTACCAACAAAGGTACTGCTATAGTCTAGCAGCGCTGGCATATTCAACCTTCCTTAAGGGAAGGAGGTCTCACCCGAAGCACAATCAAGACATAAGTGGTGAAGGGATTCAAAGAGGATGCATCATTGTGTTAAACATGACCATATACAAGTCCATACATCAATACACAACAAGACATGCATAAACAATGATTAAATGCTAAGTATAGATAACATAAGCAGTCACACAAGAGAGAAACTATGGATTCATGCGCATTATGACAAAATTTTAGATATTGAATAATCTTCTTCTAAATTATCATCATCTCAATATTATTTTTCAACAAATACAACTCTCATACAATATCTTACGCAACAAATTCTATCCCTAGATACATGTTACAGACTCTTCAGCTTCTGCACAAACAAAATGCCATACACAAATTCTTTACAATGGCCTTGCTGGATAGACTCAATAATAATCATAATACTAGTAAAAATGATAAACATCATATGAGTAACCCTTTTCCCATTACATAACTCCATATTTATATTGTTCCCTTGGTCGCTTCTTGGCTTCTTGATTCCACTGTCTTTTCGACGTTGATCCTTGATTCCGCTATCTTTCCAGCTTTCTCTTTGCATGTACCCGAAGATCTTTTAATTTTCCACTAATTGTCCAACTAGTGCACGATCTATTTTCAGTGTTGGTGCCCCTATTAGTTATCTTTTTTCTTGTTTAACTAATTTTTTCCACTTAGACTCTTTTGTTGACATGCTACGCTTTCTATGAAACTTTGGATTTTCTGTAAAAATAGGCATCCCTGAAAAACGGAGGGCCCAACACAAACCCTAGGCTTTCCTAAAGCAATTATATTGGATTTGATTTCCACAACATCATATTTCTTATCATTTAAGGTAGTATACATTCTCTCCCTAAGAGATAAGGAAAAATATGGATCAAAGGAGCCAACAATAGTATATTTTGCAACTGGTTGTGAAGGTTTGACATTTGCAGGAATTTTATTATAAATTTTATTAAATACTTCAATGAAATGTGGAACAAACTCATTATGTTTATTTTTTAAACTCTCAAATTCAATCAAGAAATATAAATTATCCTTCTTATCACCCCATTGTCTAATGAAAGAAGATTCTAGTGAATCCCAAGAATCGATGGAATTCAGAGGAAACCCATTAAACCATGTCCTCACCTCAGCTTCAAAATTTTGAACAAATCTCCTCATATAAATGTATTCATGCTCAAGACCTTGATTATCTTTGAAATAATCAAAGGCTGATAGATGTTCAAGAGTTGTAACCTCATCTTATCCATTGAATTTAGGTAAAAGTTGTAGATAATTGTCAGGAAAAATGTGCATATTCCTATGAATATTAAGTGGTGAATATCTAGTAGTTTCTTTATTGAAGATCCTAGGTGGAGGTGGTTGTTGTTGTTGTGGTGGAAATTGTGGAGGTTGTTGTGGTGGTGGTTGAGGAATATTACCTACCATTACTAGATGATCAATCAACAACTGTGATTTCTTTGGAGTGAGGTGATTGAATAATACTTTATATTCCTCTTCTTCTAGAGGATCCTTTGGAAAAATCCTTGGAGAAATCACAAGAGAGTGTTTTGGAGAGACTACATGAGAAGGAATTTGAGAGACTATAGGAGAGTCTTTAAGAGATAGTGAAATATATTTTTCAGAAAATATCTCAAGAGAATAGGTTATGTAGTGTGATAAGGGAGGTTTTGAAGAACTTGGAAGAGACCCTTAAGGGGATAATGGAAGAGAAAGTTTAGGGGGAATTATACAAAAATATTTTGAAAAATATTCTAACGTAATAGAATATTTTCCTTTTGATTTTGGATTTGAGGAGGAAGTGGGATTAGAAGCAAAAGGTATAGTATAAGGTATTGAAGGTCTTTGCCTAAGATTTCTCTTAGATAATAGATTTTAAGGATCAACTGTTGATGTAGTTTTCTTTGGTTTTATGTTTTCCCTATTATTTCTCCTTCATGATGCTAGGATTGAAAATGTTGAGTCACTAGGTGAAATATTTTATCCTTATTGACTCTTGTTCACCAAAAATAAATAGGTTTTCCTGTCATTCTACCTAGGGAAAGTAAGATTTATTCAATTCAGTCCTCAACAATGACGCCAAAACATTGTTGTAACCCTTGAGATATTTTTTACTAGGAAACTATGCCAAGGAATCCATTTAAATTTGATTTATATTGATTAAGTTTGTTTGTCCTAAAAGAAAGTGTTTTTTTTTATTTGCCTTAGGATTTGAATACTAGTCTTTAGTACTTTATAGAACAATATTTGAGGGCATAATTTCTATGTTTCAGACAATAAAATATTTTAATGAGTGAAAGAATAATTAAGAAGAACAAAACTGAAAGTAAATTAATGTATCTTTGTTGATAAGTATTATTTTACCCTTCAAGTAGAAGAAATATAACAGAATAATTATATGGACTAAGAATATATAATGGACAAAAACAAATTGTTTCTATTCACGAGGCATAATGAATAAAGCACGGGTCTTGTCAATACTCACAATATATCTGATAAATTTGTAACATTAACGATTCCTTTTCAGTTGCAATAGTAGTGGTTGTACTAAATTATCACAATTATAGAATTAGATACATTCAAGAAGAAGTTATGAGCATGGGAATAACACTAAGAACATGAAACACATGAACTGAGACATAGAAATTTAGAATCACTCAAAGCTTGAAAACTTGTGTTCAAGATATGATCTTTTCCTAAGGAAAAAAGATCCCCTTACAGCGAGTCTTTCTTACACTTTTATACAAAATAGATCGTAACTAGATGAGGTTATTCGATCCTATTTCATAGCTATTCATATACAAAGAAATATTTGACTTATAAAAATAGAAATATTTGGAAGATATCAATTGGAATCCATGATTTTCTTCAAATGTCTTGATGACTCATCTAGTTAATGGTTGGATGAGAAGCTTCCAAGTTTCCCTTGATGGGTAGTTAGATGAATTCATTTTTCCTGTATGTGATGTATAACTCAGTGTATTTCTCGTATGTAGGAGGGCATGCAAATAGGATTTTTTTTTTTTCGGAGTAGATAGAAATCATCTATGAGTAAATCCACAATAGTCTGCCCTCTAAAAGTGTCATCCATTCTTTGGGACTTTTCCTCACTATATTTGATTATGAATAGATTCTTTCTATAACTTTCAAAGTATATAATCTTCCCTTTATCATCCCATGCAGAAGGAAGTCCCATTTTTACTAGATTTTGAAATTTCTTGATGTTGGAAGCAGGACGAATCGGAAAGAAAGGATATTTTGGGAAGAAAGACATGCACGAGGAAAGTGACAACTGGAAGGAAGAGAAGCATGCGCACATGAATGAAATACCTAATGAAGTTAGGGTTAGGTTTTTGGTAATACATTTTAATGGTTGATGATCCAGAAACGTA
>ML790943.1:261048-285229 GCA_009831015.1 Picea engelmannii
AGGGGGGTTCAGTCCGAAGAGGAAGAGAGATCACGGAGGAAGGAGTCTTGTTTTGATAACTAATTTGTAATACTCTGTCATATGAATTAATTTTGTAATTTGTTGAGTTGGAGAGGGCCAGAAGGGTGGATCTCGAGGGTTATATCATAGACTAAGGGGCCTGATGTGATCTATTCATGCTCATAATAGATATTGACCCGACTGAGGATGAGTTATAAAGCATGTGACACTGTAGTTTTGGAACTGTCATAATAGAAGAGATTGAGAGTCAGATATTTGTGGAAGTATCCCAAGAGGGGGTGAACCATGGTAAAACGTGTGTTATGTGATTGAATTCTTGTGTCTCTTTTACTGTTTATAAGTAGATGTTAGCATGATGAATGAATGAGCTAATGAGTTGATTACATTACATGCATAATTGGGGATGACAGTATAATCCTTTAATAATTTATATAGAACTCTCAGCACACACTTCTTAGATATCCATTCAATCCTAGACTGCAAATGCCTGAGTATTGTAGTCACTCATTAAGACAGTCTTGGGTGAGACTGCGCAGTGCACTCTTTGTACTACGTTGCCTTCTTCTTTACTAGGAGGGCCAATAGTTTTAGAGGATTTGTATGAACCCTAGTAGACTTGAACCTGGGTCAATCATGTTAAAGGTATATCAGATATATTAAACCAACAAATGGTTTCATTGACAGTTGGAATAGCATAGTATTGAGTAGATGGGATATGTTAAAAGAGGGTAAGATCTGTGGAAGGTGGGTCCAAAGAATACCGAATCAGACGACAAGAAGGTGAGAAGAATGCATTACTATAAGGGGGTGTTGAGACCATGGAATACCAAAAAATTAGAGATCGAAAGTTGGCTGAAGAAAAAGGAGCTAGAGTTTGTGCAGAAAGATAACAGAAACCCTAGAGTAACACCGCGCAAATATCTTGAGAAGTACGTGTTTATTGATCTGCATGAAGTATTTTTCTGTGATTTTCCACACTTGTTGTAGGAGTGGATATTGAGGTTAAAATACAGCAACAAAATAAATCGGATTTGATAGTTAGATTGGACTTCAGTTCATAGCACACAGCTACAGCAGGTGAATAAGAAATGCACCCGCGCAGTAGATTTTTGGCTCGACAGTATTGTAGAAGGATTTATAATAGAATTTGTCGTAGATACCGCGAAGTCATACAACACAGTAGAGAAAGAGTTTCTATGAGGACCTTGAGGAACGTATATTCAATCATTGTATACTTATATTAAGATATTACTCTATAACAAAGGTGTAATGACAATGGAATCAAACAACTAAACTTCCCTGCGTGCATGGGGGAAGGGGGGAAGCATTGAAATAAAAAGGAGAAATGGAAGGAGAAGTGCATAAAGGAAGGAAGGAGGAAGCCTTAGCCAAAATTTGAACACAAATAAGAGAGTCGTAGCCACGAGGTACAAATTGGCAAGTGATGAAGAGGAGGTAGAGGATCTCCGGGTTGTGGAGCAAATTAAGGAAATCCTGCATGCAACATATGAGAGGAAGACGAGAGGTCCAAGAGAGGGAATAGAAGGAAACAATCCTATCCATATTAATGTTAGTGTGGAACCCATCAACCCATGTATGACTAGAACACTAAAAAGGACACCATTGTTTAGACAACTGAATAGACAACAAGAAGTACATGTACACAAGGAACAACAACTGGGGGAGACAGTTCATGAATCATTAGTCAAGTATATACATTGCACGGAGGTAGTAGTTCAACATATAGGATGGCAGGAAACGATCCTGCCATAAATTTACCAGAATTCAAAGGAGAAGCATCGAAGGACCCGAAAAAGCACATGTTTATCTGTGAAAAGATCTAGAAAGAAAAACAGATCACAGATGAGGACACTAAACTAGAACAGTTAGCAATTCCACTAAGGGATCATGCACTGGATTGGTATATGATTTTAGCTACAAACAACCCACCCAGAATGACCAGAACAATCACGAATATTAAGAAGTTATTGATAAATGAGTTTCAGAAGCCAAGTTCAGAGGACCAATACATGAATGAGATGATAGAAATTAGACAGAAACTAGGAGAATCTATATGGGAGATTGACCAAAGATTCAAGTGATTGAAAGGAAAGTTGAAATATCTTATGATAGGCATGCAACACATAAACTTGTTCATCAATTCACTATTACCACACTTGAAATATCCATTGCGACAAAAGAAGATTCAGACACAAGAAAAGGATCTATAGGAAGCCCTACAGTTGGAAGAAAACCAATATAAAAAGATGGATCCAACCATCGAAGAGATGAAGGGGGATTTAAAGAACTTAATGTTTTGGATAAACCAAAACAAAATTAAGGGCAAATGAGAAGTTGTTTGGTGTACCACATGCAGGACGAAAGGACATCATAAGAATGGATGTCCAACATTTGCACAATACATGGCAGTAGGAATGCCAAATCCATTACCCATAGGTGGAATATGATGAAAAATTTGTAAGAAACAAGGCCACGATCCATATCACTGCCTAATGATGGAAAAATACCAGACAATCCCTAAAATATCATATTGCAACTTTTGCAATTCAGTAAGCCATGATGACAAAGACTGTAGAACCATGGAGTTGATGAGAGAAAGGACATTAGATGCATATAGGGTACAGGCAGAAATGATGACCGAGCAAGCTGCACCTCATTTTAACCAAGTACCAACCCCATACAACACTGCACAACAACAATATAATATTGTGCAACAACCATATAATACCGCACAACCTCTGTACAATATCGCGCAGTACAATCAGACGCCTCATTATAATGCGTTGTGAGGAGATTGAGCTAGCTACAAAGGCGGAGGATGAGCAAGAGGAGGCTTTGGAAGAGGTAGAGGACCAGTGGTATGTCACAATTGTCAACAACCAGGACACTATGAAAGAGAATGTCCACTTCCACCAGCGATTTGTATGTACTTTCACGCATCAGATCATGACACATAAGAATGTCCTACATTATTAGGGAAGATCTAGAAAAAGAGGAATCAAAACAATCAGAACGTTCAATGGATTTCAGCAGAAGTGAGGGATGAAGGATGAAACATCAACATAGTTACGTGTGGAGGAGATAAAATAGGAAATGACGCAGTCCGACAAGATCCAACACAACACCAATGGGTAAAGAAGAATATCGAACCAAGGAAGTAGTTCGATGCACAGAATAAGAAGGAGATATTTAAGCTAGACATACAAGAATTTCTGAAGCCTGACATTGCTTCGACTTCAACCACTCAAAAGATTAAGAAAGTACCAGAGTACGAGATGCCTCCATCGTTGGATCACACCAAAGAAATGCATCCCCTGGGATAAGTAAGTACAATCAAAGGATTTTTGAAATCATGTGTAAAACTATTGAATGATCCATCCTCTGTCAAGATATTACAAAGTATGTTAGAAATATGTAGCATAGAGACAGAAGGAAAACTAGAACAAAAAATAGTCAATCAACTACATACAAGGAGAAGAACAAGTAGGGAGCTCAGGCTGAACGCCAACATTGGAGACTTCAACATAGGAGATATCATATTGGATCTAGGATCTGAAGTCAATGTATTACGCAAGAATACATGGCAATGTATGGGGGATCCCACATTAGGATATTCACCCGTTCAGCTGAAATTGACAAACCAACATAATGTTCTACCAATAGGGAGTCTAAAACGAGTAAAAATAGACTTGGATGGAGTGCGCACTAAAGCAGACTTCGAAGTAATATAGATAGTGGACGACACAACACCATACCTAGAATTTCTCAATTTGGATTGGGCATTTGATAACCAAGACATAACCAACTTGAAAATATGAAAGATGACATTTGATTCAGGAGAATATAGGGTCATACACCATTAGACCCATCAGAAGGGGAAAGGTTCATAGAGATGAATTGCTTGGACTTGGAGGAAATTAACCAATTGTACATAAAAACTACGCGAGATGAAGATTACTTGAACCCAACTGCAGACGAGATACTCGGTTGGTGGAGCATCACCTCGTGTGCGGCAGACTCAAAGACAGATTCAAAAAAATGGAAATAGAGGCTACACGAATTTCCATAAGAAGATGCACAAGAATAGGCCGCGCAGTAAGATGGGTAGGTATAGAGATAAGGGAACCACCCATTTTCCATGGGGTAAATGACCTAGAACCATTATTGACACTTTACGAAGACGAAGTTTTAGAAAACCAGAGACTCTCAGCACTAGATATAGCACTCAAGGCCACACCTGCAAGATGGTGGGGCACACACAAAGAAACAATCAAGGACTGGTACCAATGTAAGCGATTATTGTGCATAAGGTTTGGTGCAAAACATAGAAGCAACCATTAGCATAAGTATGATGGACAGGGGGCACCAACAGAACACTTGGAGAAGTGCAAAGCGCTATGGAAAATGACACCCCCAGAGGAATGGCCTCATCATTTCATACATACCTTAGAGGGCATCCCAACAAATTGGTATACAGACCATGAACTATGCAGAGGAACTACGAGTTGGACAATACTACAACATAACTTTATAGTCACTTTCTCATTCGAGCATGAGAACCCCAACATAGATGCATCACTTAAGGAAATAAGAGGGGTGATATTCATTCAGGAACCAGAAATCGAACTCATAACAGAGGAAAATCAACAGAACAGACAAATAGTGAAAGAATTGTTTTCATGCTACCATGTGCAGGAAGAAGTACCAGATGAAGATGACCCATGTGATATCCATATTGAGGAAGATGAAGGAAAAAGAGAAGTGAAAGGTCCACCTCTAGATTCAGAAGTAATTGTTGCATCGATCAAGGTGAAGAAAGTCAACATTGGGACAGTTGAGAATCCCAAAATGGCTAGCATTGGAGACTACTAGGATGAGTAGAAAGTGGAAAGCATAATAGAGTTACTGCGCAAGTACAATGACCTATTCCCCACAATGTTTACAAAAATGAAGGGCATAGCAGGATAACTAGGTGAGATGAAGATACCACTCAGAGCTGAGGCAAGACTGATCAGACAACGAGCATACAAACTAAATTCAATATATAAGAAAAAATTCAAAGTTGAGATCGATAGAATACTCGAAGCTAGCATTAGACAACCTGTGGAAGAATATAAATGGATAAGCCTGATGGTATTTCAAGAGAAAAAACAAGTTGGGATAAGAATATGCATCGAATTGAGGAAGTTGAATGATGTGTTCCTACATGACCCGTTCCCTACACCTTTCATGGATGAAGTGTTGAAGAACGTAGGGGGACACGAAGTTTACTCATTCACTGATGGATTCTCAGGATACCACTAGATCAAGATAGCACCAGAAGACAGATAAAAGACCACTTTTTCTATAGAAAAAGGATCCTACCAATACACAACCATGTCGTTTGGAATGAAGAATGCACCAACAATATTTTCGAGAGTAGTCACAGCTGCATTTAAAGAATTTATCCACCAGTTTCTAGAGGTATACTTGGATGATTGGACCGACTATAGTTTGTTGAAAGACCATGTAGAGGTCTTGCGACTGATGTTAGAAAGATGCAGGCAGTGCCATATATCATTAAACATCAAGAAGTGCATCTTTAGAACACTGTTTGGGATACTACTAGGCCATATAGTATGTAAGTAAGGTTTACTAATAGATCCTGCAAAAATTGCAATAATCATTAACTTGCCACCACCAAAAACAGTCTGTCAACTAAGAGCAACATTGGGATACACAGGATACTACAATAAATTTATAAAAGGGTACGTGCACATCACCGCACCAATGGAGAAATTGTTAAGGAAAGATACAAAGTTCCAATGGAATGAGGATTGTTAACATGGTCTGGATACGTTGAAAGAAAATATGGTAACAACGCCAATACTAGTATTCCCAGACTGGGAGAATACATTCCATGTACATGTAGATGCATCAGCCATAACACTTAGAGCTATTTTGGCGCAGCCAGGAGCAGGATATTTGGATCATCCTATATCATTTTCTAGCAGAAAACTGTCAGAATTAGAGCATACCTACAAAACTACAGAGAGGGAAGTCATAGCTATGGTCTACGCGCTTCATAAGTTGAGACACTACTTATTGGGGAAACAATTTAATATGTTCACAAACCATTCAAAGCTCAAATAACTAGTCAACAAGCGAGTGTTGGGGGAGAGAATTTGTCGATGGTTACTACTATTTCAAGAATTTGACTTTGAATTCATAGTGAAGCCAGGGAAGTTGAACGCGGGACCTGATCACCTGTCAAGGATCACGAATGGAGAGGAACCTACTAATTGAGAGGACAAATTTCCATACGCACAGTTATTTTCAGTCCAGATCGTCGATGAATACTTCGCATACATCATCCAGTACTTGAGTACAAGGATCGCGCCACAAGAATATAACACTGCATAGAATAAAAAACTAGTAGTTTGGGTTGCGGATTATGAGTTGATTGTAGGACACTTATACAAAATGGGCGCAGATAGCATCTTGCAAAGATATGTGCTAGAACATGAAAGACCAAGGATTTTAGCATAAGCAAATGAAGGAATAGCAGGAGGTCATTTCACAAGCAGAGGAAGACAAAACATACATCGAACAAACCCAGACAGAATGTGCAAGGATGGTCAAGGACGAGATTACAGTGCAGATAATGGCAGTGCAGATAATGGAAGCACTCAAGGAGAATAACGCACAGGCCCAAATGCAAGAAACAAAGCTTATATAGAAGTTCCAAGTGATCCTAAGAGAGATCGACAAAGCACACAGGGGTTAGGTGGCTCGAGATGAGCCACATGTCAGTGTTGGGGGCCTATTGGAAGCAGACAAAATTGGAAAGAAAGGTTATTTTTGGAAGAAAGGCATGCACGAGGAAAGCGACAGATGGAAGGAAGAGAAACACGTGCGCATGCATGGAAGACTTAACGACATTAGGGTTAGGGTTTTTGTAATACATTGTAATGGATAATGAGCCAGAAACGTATATATAGATACCTAGGGGAGGCAGTAGGGGGGTTCAATCCAAAGAGGAAGAGAGATCATGAAGGAAGGAGTCCTATTTTGATAACTAGTTTGTAATACTCTGTCATACGACCTAATTTTGTAAGTTGTTGAGTTGGAGAGGGCCAGAAGGGTGGATCTCAAGGGTTATATCATAGGTTGAGGGGCCTGATGTGATCTAGTCCACCTCCCAATAGATCTCGACCTGACTGAGGATGAGTTGTAAAGCGTGTGACGCTATAGTTTTGGAACTGCCATAATAGAAGATCTTGAGAGTCAGATCTTTATGGGCGTAGCCCAGGAGGTGGTGAACCATGGTAAAACCTGTGTTATGTGATTGAATGATTGTGTCTCTTTTACTGTTTATAAGTAGATGTTAGCATGATGAATGAATGAGCTAATGAGTTGATTACATTACATGCATAATTGGGGATGAAAGTATAATGCTTTAATAAGTTAGATAGAAATCTCAGTGCACACTTCTTAGATCTCCATTCAATCCTGGACTAAAAACACCTGAGTATTGCAGTCACCCATTAAGACTATCTCAGGTGAGACTGCACAGTGCACTCTTTGTATTGCGTTGCCTTCTGGTTTACCAGGAGGGCTGATAGTTTTAGAGGCCTTGTTGGAACCCTAGTAGACTTGAACCTAGGTCAATCATGTTAAAGGTATAGCAGAGTTATTAAACCAACAGTTGGTGAATGACTCAATGTTTCTTTTCACCATTATACATTTATTTTGAGCTTGTTGTAGAAAATCGTTTTTTGTAAAAACCTTTTCAGTTGTAATATCCCCAACTAGACTAGGAGGGAAAATTATTTTTTCTGTCCCAAATTTTGTATTCCTTCTTATGTGAATGTGTTGTTAACTTCTTACAAATAGTTTTTTCAATTAGGAATATTGTCAAGCATATAACATACATCCATTACATAGAAAATAGAGCAGATAACATGGCATATTATTATGGATGGAAACTCCCAAAACTAGTACAATGATATTTAATGGTGGTAATAACAATTGTATAATAATCATAGGAAAAAAAATCTAATGGCTTCCAGGAATCTACATAATCTACTACATAAACAATATAGGAAAACCTAGAATAATTCCAATACATTATCCCAATACCCACCAAGCCCAACACTTCTCTAATCCAGTAGTATCTACTATGTAAGCAACCATTCAATCTTGGGTTGTTCCCCTCATAGACCTGATCCGACAAACAAATGCAACCTCAATTTGCAAAGGTCCTCGGGGGATGATTGTGAGGCGTCTAGTGAAGCCTCGTGGGACAAACCTAACTCAACCCATGGGGGTGTATCCTCCCATAGATGCACGAAAACCCTCCCAACATCTCCAACTCGGACGCTTGGCCTCCTCTTGAAACTCACCACAAACACCTTGTGCAAGGCGATATGCCTCCCAACTTTCTCTAGAAAGAAACCAAATACAACAATGAACTTCAATGAGAACTCTGGATGAATTCTCCTTTTTGTCTAGCTAGGGTGGATATTGCACCACCAAAACTAAACCTGCAGTGGAATGGTTTTTCCCAAAACCCCAACAAAAACATTGTCTACAAGAGCACTCCAATAATATACCAAAAAATATTACTAAGGGGAAGGTTTAATATTCCATTATTCTTTCCTTAGGCCTTTTATATCTTTCCCCATTTTGACAAAATAAAATCTTCACTTTATTTTCCTTTCAATTCCATTTAAATATAATTATTTATTTTATTTAATGTCACTTTTAGGATTTGTCATTATTTTTACCTAGTGACACCAAATAAACCTCTTTGAATCTTGTTTTCCTTGTTGACTATGGCCTACGTGAATCATATAGGATATTGAGTCATCATCTATCATGGTCAATTGGAAGGGGACATTACAATCCTCCCTCTCCAATATTTCTTTTCCTCAAGCAATTCCATATCAGGGTGCTGTAAGATTTTCTCTCCTTCCTAGGTAGCATATGCTATAAGAAATACTCTCCATACAACCAAGTACTCTCGAATGACCCTACTCCTCAATATTTGTTCTCTGACATCAACAATCCTCTTAGGAGCTAAAACCAACAGTCCTTCCTCATCTAGTGGAGGAAGATATGTCGAAGCAGTGACTTGTTGTCCCAATGCCTTCTTGAGGCAATATACATGGAAGGTGTTGTGGATCCTACTACTCTTTGGTATCTCCAGCTCGTATGCTAATCCCCCAACTCCCTCGACCACTCTGTAAGTTCCATAAAAATGATTCTTTAGCTTCTCTACACCACTCTTCTTCAAAGACGATTTTTTGTAAGGATGCAACTTGATAAATACTAGATCTCCAACCTCAAAGTTATGTTCTACCATGTGCTTATTTGCATATAACTTCTGTTGATTCTAAGTGGCCTACAAATTCTCCTTCATGAATCTCAATATGTCTTGACTTTCCTACAACCAATTTTTGGCCTTGTGGGCTCGACTCTCCCCAAACTATAGATCCAAAAAAGATGGAGCATCATAGCCATATAATTCCATGAATGGGATGATCTTGATGGACATGTGATGAATGGTATTGTAGCAATGCTCCCAGAGATGCAACCACTTTATCCATGCCCATTTCTACCCAGACACATAGTTCCTCAGGTACCCCTCAATCCATTTGTTTACTATCTCGGTCTACCCGTCTGTCTGGGGGTGATAATTAGTACTAGGTGCCAAATCTGTCCTTGATATCCTGAACAATTGTTGCCAAAACATACTAAGAAACCTGATATCCCAATCATTGAATATTTTCCTTGGGATACCATGGAGCCTAAACACCTCCCTGAAGAATAGATCTGATGCCTGAGATGCACTTTAATCTATAGGAATGGTAAACAAGTGTGCATATTTGGTCAATCTATCCACTACCACATAGATATAGTCCCTTCCTTGCACCTTTGGAAATCTTGGGATGAAGTCTATGGAGATGTTATCCCACTTCTACTCCATAATCTACAATGGTTGAAGTAGTCCTGGTGGATGTGTGAATTATGACTTGTTCTATTGGAAAGTCAGGAACTCCCTCACATGACGAACTACACCCCCCTTGAGACCCTTCTAGAATCTCTCCCTCACCTACGTGTAGGTCTTCAGATACCCTTGGTGCCCTGCCAGTGATGCATCATGTATTGACCTTAAAATATTATCCTTGAGAGTGGAATTAGGGACAATATAGATCATGTCCTTATAGTAGAAGATGTCATCCACTACGTTGTACCTGTCATCCTAAATAATACCCTCCATCATCTCACAAGAAAAGGTATTATTGAAGTATTCCACCAAGATAATGGACTTCCAATCTGTTAAGAACTTTGTCATGGAGAAGGCCTTAGGTCTCCTGGATAAGGTATCAACAACTATATTCTTCTCCCCCTTTACATATTCAATTTCAAAATCATATTCTCAAACCTTACTCACCCATTTATGTTGCCTCTCATTCATGTCCTGCTGCTCCAAGAAATATCTCATGTTGTTGTGGTCAGTCCTCACCACAAAGCATCCTCCTACCAAGTACTTTCGGAACTTGTCCAATGCATGCATGATGGAAAAAATATCCTTATCATAGATCAGGTAGAGATTCTCAGGCTTCCTCAACTTTCATCTCTGGAAAGCTATGGGATGTCGGTTCTGCATCAATACTTCTCTTATACCCTCACTGGATACGTCACACTCCAGGACAAAATGTTGCATGAAATATGGGAGTGCTAATATTGGGAAAGTGCTCATCACCCTCTTCATTCTATCGAATGCTACCTATGCGTCTTCTGACCATCAGAACACCCCCTTTTTGGTGAGGTATGTTAGTGGCGCAACCAATTGTGAAAATACTTTCACAAAGTGCATGTAATAGCTACATATCCCAAAGAATACTCGTAGATCCTTGAGTGACCTGGGAGTGGGCCAGTCTAAGATGGTCTGGATATTTTCATGATGCAACTTTAATCCCTCAACACCAATCACATGCCCAAGATAGAGGATCTCTATCAACCCAAACTCACATTTTTCCTCCTTGGAAAAAAGCGACTGCTCCTCCATAATGGTGAGAATCTCGTCCACATGCTTCAGATGTTCCTCCCATGTCCTATTGTAGATTAGAAGATCGTCAAAGAAAACCAGTAAGAATTTCCTCAACTATTTGTTGAAGATATGGTTCATGCATGATTGAAAGGTAGCTAGTGCATTAGTCAAAATGAAGGGCATGAATAGAAACTAATAGTGCCCATAGTGACACCTGCATGTTGTTTTATGGATATCCTCCTCTTTGACCTGAATATGGTGATATCTTATTCACATATCAACCTTTGAGAAGTACATTACCATGTGCATTTATTCGATTAGCTCATCAATTATCAGTATTGGGTACCGGATTTTCATGGTCTGCTTGTTTAGTTCCCTATAGTTTGTGCACATCCTCATAGTGCCATCTTTTTTCTTCACTAGTACAATTGATGAAGTGAAAGGACTAGAGCTAGGCTTGATATGTCCCATCTCTAGAAACTCCTTTATGGACTTTTCTATTTCATCCTTGAATCTCTTTAGATGCATGTAGGGGGTGGTGATCACGGGTTTTGACCTCTCTTCTATTTCAGTGACATTCTTAAATCCTCTGTCAGGCGGTCTCCCTGCTGGAAATAGTTCAAATACTCTCTCATGCTTTCCAAGCAATGCCTAGATATACGCAGGATAATGTTGTCATTTTTTTTATGCCTTCTGCATAGTGATCAAGAACTCCATTGCACAAGCCACGTCCCCGTGTCTGAAAATGGACTCCATGTGTTGGTTAGACACAAACCTGGGGGAACTTGTCGACATACCTCTCATGATGAATTGATATCCACCCTTGTCTCAAAACTCCATCCTCATGTTCTGATAATTCATGTGGATATTTCACAATGAGTACAACTATTGAACTCCTAGCACCACATGAGTATCTACTAAATCCATGATGTAGAAGTCATTGGTCAACATATATTTTCCCAGTGCTACTTCTAGTCCCCTGATACTCTGAGTACACATCATGTTGTACCCATATGCTACCACCACATTCAATTCCTCAAAATCCTCTACAGGGATTTTTCTCTTGGTGACAAGTGCAACATCAATGAAGTTGTGGGTGGCTCCACCATCAACCAATTCGGTAACCCTCTGCCCCTACACAATGCTTTTGACATTGAAGATGTAATATTTAGGGACTTCTGAGAGTGTGTCAATGGTCATTCCCTTGGGGATATCCTACAATGGTACTTGCTCTATAAATTACAATAATTCACCACTGTCCTAGCCAATTTCTTCATCACCATTATCATCCTCCTCGTCGGAAACTACCTCAATGTAATGGAATTTACATTTTCCCATACATCAATGACCTATCTCCCACATATCTTTGCAACTAAATAAAATTGTCTTCCTCCTTAGTTCTGTCCGAATCTCCTCATCTGTCTTGTCCTTCCCTGTCCATGGCTTATGGGGAAACTTTGTCTCCTTACCCCCTTGAGTGATAAATTTTTTTGTTGGTGCCTTCTTGTTTACTGCATCCTTCACATCCATGGATCTCACGATGGCCTCCTGCAATGTGTTTGGCCCGAAGGTATTCACCCATCCTCTCAAGGGTTCAACTAGAATCTTTGTGAATAACAACACCAACATTTGTTGAGAAATATATGTCACCATAATTTCCATCCTCTGAAAATATATGATGAATGCTTCTAGTGTACTTTCCTGTCTCAACTATTCCAACTCCTTTAAGTGTATCTTAGCGTCCTTTTTATCAAACCTGTCCATCAAAATTTGAGTGAAGTCCACATATGAAGTGATGTTGGTGTTCCCTAATGTTACCAACCCATGGTACCAAAATTTGTGAGATTCTCCTTCCAAGTGAAGGGTGGCATGATTAACTTCTTCTTCCTCAGTCATTAGGTTAAGTTGGAGGCAACTTATGTACCCAGGCCCTGGTCATACTCTTTGTAGACCCATCAAAGGGTGGAATAATCAACCTTCCCACCTTGCGCATGAGGTCATAGTTATGTGGGCTCTGTGCTCCTTTGTTTCCCTCCCTAGGTCTGTACTTTTGTTTGAGGTCGCATAAGTCATTATAGGAAACTTTCTCAATGACATATTCATCTATCATCTTGTACTCCCTATATGAGTTGTTAATATCAAGCCCCTGATTCAGTTTCTTTTGTGCTTCTGTAGGATTTTGTTTCAGGAACTATGGTAATAAGGGCCTAAGTATATTTAGTGTCCTTCTTTGGGTCAGGGTATGGTTATTTCTACTCTTTGTATGCATTCTATCACCCTAATGGAATCCAATGGGTCCACCTTGACCCATACCATTTGTATTCGCACGCTGGCTCACCAATTGTGTGAGTGCCTCAAGCGTCTACTATTGAAACCTTGTTATATCTATTTGTTTTTGGGATGATTTTGTCCCTTGACCATATCTTTTGATATTTGGAGCATAGTCCCTTCATGGTTGTCTCCCATTCTTCCTTTCGACTCTGATTATGTGTGGTTTTCTTTTGTTTCTCTTTCTGTTGACTCTTGAGAGGTTTTTCCTCCATGCCCTTTTCTTCTAGGAATTAATGTAGTCACAGGTTGGAAGAACCACCAACTCTGATACAATTGTAATGTCCCCAACTAGACTAGGAGGGGAAATTACGTTTTCTGACCCAAATTGGTTATTCCTTCTTATGTGAATGTGTTTTTAATTTCTTACAAATAGTTTGCTCAATTAGGAATATTGTCGAACATATATCATAGATCCATTACACAGAAAATAGAGCAGATAACATGACATCTTATTATGGATGGAAACTCCCAAAATTAGTACATTGATATCTAATGGTTGTAATAATAGTTGTCATGATATATAATGATACAATGATATCTAATTCTTGTAATAATGGTTGTAATAATCTAATGGCTGCCAGGAAACTACAAAATATACTACATAAACAATACATGAAAACCTAGAATGATGCAAATCCACTATCCCAAGATTCACTAAGCCTGACAATGCTCTGATCTAGTAGTATCCTCTTTGCAAGCGACTTTCCAATCCTATCCTGAGCCCCTCGCAAACCCGATCTGACAAACTTTTGAAACCTCAATTTTCATATTTCCTCATGGGATGACTGCGAGGAATCTAGCTCAACTCTAGCTCAACCCTAGGGGGTGATTCCTCCTACATATGCGTGAAAACCCTCCCGACACCTACAACTAAGATGATTTTCCTCCTATTGAAACTTGTCATAAACACCCTGTGAAAGATGATATGCCTCCCAACTTTCTCCAACAAGAAGTAAATTATAACAATGAACTTCAATAAGAACTCTGGATGAATTCTCATTTTTTCTAGCTAGGGTGGATATTGCACCACTGAAACTAAACTTGCAATGGAAGGGTTTTTCCCAATGTAAATGCTGGCTACAAGAGCACTCCAATAAGATATCAAATCATAATTCTAAGGAGAAGGGTTACTCTTTTATTTATGCTTTCCTTTGACCTTCTAGATATTTCCCCCTTTTGACCAAATCAAATATTTAGTTTATTTTCCTTCCAATTCCATTTAAATATAATTAGTTATTTTATTTAATGTCACTTTTAGGATTTGTCATTCTTTTTACCTAGTGACACCAAATAAACCTCCTTGACTCCCTTTTTCCTTGTTGACTATAGCCTACGAGAGTTGTATCATCTATTGAGTCATCCTATGTCACGATCAATTGGAAAGGGACATTACATCAACCTCCATCACCATTGTGGTTATTTCCTTCACACCTTTACTTTTTAGTGATTTTCTAGAATTAGAATTTAGGAACTTTATAACTTTATTGGAAACTTGAGGTCTAGTTCCTAACTCTTGGAATGCTTTATTTATAGTGTCATCTACTTCATCCGTGAAAATGATTTCTTCATCAATTATTTTGAAGTAATGCCAAATCTTTCCAACTTCAACAATGATTTCATCCCAAATAATGTGTCTTGCTCCTATCAGATATGGTTTTATAGATAATTTATTCTATAACTTTTCAATGTCTATTTTCATCTTTGCTTTCAAATTCTGATATTCCCCAATAATATTATCTTTATACTTAATGTCTTCATTCTGTGTTGAAATTTTTTTCTTAACCTTTTCAATTTTATCTCCTTTCAAGTTGAAGTCTGCTAATTCCTTTGATAACCCATATGTTGTATCTAATGACTCTGTGGTTTGTGACGAGGAAGTTCCTTTCTTCAGGATTTCTATATGCTTCTCATACATTTCTATTTGGTCTCCCATCTGCATCATCTGTTTCAGAATTTGTTCTTTTTCCTTTTGTATCACCTGTAACTTTAGAGTTTGAACATGATTTATCCCAGGGATATTAAGTCTTTTCTTTAGTGCCTGGATTTCTGTATTTTTTTTTTTCATAAGAGCCTGCACAGATGTTGCATCCTGTGGATTAAATCCCAGATTCATTACCCACTATTCCAATTCCTCTAGTCTTATCTTCTTGGTTCTATTTTCTATCTTTTCATTTTGTAGTTGTTTTCTTATTTTATAACTTGCAGCTTCCTTATTCCAAGGGTATCTATCATCACATATCTATTTAACATTTCTCTAGTTTGCCTATGCAGATCCATTTTATCAAGTGGATGAACTTCATTAAGATCAATATATATGTTCATAACTTTGTTTTTCTCTTTTGGTTCAAGCACTGCTATACTCAATCTACCTTTTTCATAATCCACAACTAATAACATCCTAGTTTGATATGTCTCTTGTTCAAATATTTTAGGAATAATGTTTTGTTTGATCTTTTCACCCATCATCTTGGTATCCATGAATTGATAAACATGATCAATCTTCTTTGATTGATATATATCCAACGATTCTTTTCCAATTTGACTTTCTGCACTATGAGGATTTGTTGATGATGATACTTCTACCATTATAATGAGTTCTATAATCACTGGTGTTACTTCTTCTTGTGATTCTTGATCTTCATCTTCATCAAGTACCTATGTTTTCTACCTTTTGTTGACCTTTCTTCCTATGTTTATGAGTTCTTTGAGGTTGATCTTGTAGTCTTTATTTTGTATATCTTCTCAAATTTCTGAGGGGTCTCTTTTACTAGAGACTTTGAAGGTTTCTCTAGCACTTTACCCTAGATTTTCAAAACACTCTATACATTTTCCCAATTATTCTGGTTTGCTAGCAGCTCCAATTGTGACTTTGCTAATGTTGATAAGGAACTTTTCCATGTGAAATCTTTTTTGAATAAATTACAATATGAGGATCATACATCCATATTTATCCATGTTGGAAACCCATGTTATGGAGAATTTTTTCTGCTACCTACAAAATTTCTCTAGTATTGACAATAAAAGGACCAACCTCTTTTTTCAATTTAAAATCAGCTTTGTTTTTCTTGTTACAAAATGAATGTGATCATAGTTCAAACTCTATCTAATGTATTCCAATGCAAAGACTCTGGGGGTCAAGAAATTAGAAAATATGAAAGGTTGTAGTTTAGACCCATATATCATAATCTCTGTATGATCTTAAAAAATGTACCAGTCCCCTACTCTTTTGTCAAGAATCAACTGCAACAATTTCTTGCATTCTAGAAAGACTCTAGGAGGCATCTCATCATGTATAATATAATAAGATTTTGACATGAACTAGTTAACATATTCTAAGAATCCCACATTTTGAATATTTTTCTTAATTAGAGAAGTCTAGTGAATGACTGAGGCTGGATTACCAATTTCATTTTCAATTTTCAGTCCAAGATGTGAAAAGTGAACAGCTTGGGAAAACAAAAATATGTGAACAAGGTAGGATTGATATATGAAACTTTTGAGAGTTTCAAATTCTGAAAATTGACGATGGATCTTATCAGCTAGAAATTGGGTGTAGATGAATTTAGTTAAGGGTTTCATCAGAAATGGACAAATTGACATCATACACCCTAAAACAAATTCATCAACCACAAGGTCATTATCTTTCCCTAAAATTACAGATATCATTGCAATAATCTTCCTTGATATTTCAGGAAATAAGTTGGTTTCAAGAATAACATCATTTGTAGGGACACTAAGGTTCTTGCATAAATAAGATTGTAAAAGGGAAACTCTATCCTGAGGGTTTAACTCTCTGAAGCATTTGACTAATACAGTTCATCTAGACTTTCACTATCAGGGTTTAATGGCCATCTTAACATTTCATAAATTGATTGGGGAGTTATCTCAATAAGCACAGACCCATCTTTATAAATAACCGTTCTCTTAGAAGAAATGTAGTTTGAAGCACACCAGACCACAAATTCCGGAAATTCATACACTTGGGCACTAGAAATTTTGCCAAATTAGACTCCTAAGTGTGATAATGGTCAAATAAATCCCTAAAGTTTTGGAGTGTTGATTGGTGAATTTCAAACAGGTCAAATGACATAACTGGGTCAAAAATATATTTTTCTCTGTCAACTAAATCTTCTTCCTCAACAGTTTGCGATTTTTTTTTAGCTTTGGTTGATATAGATGACTCCATTTTAAACAACAAAAAGTTGGAAGAGTAAATGATTTTGAATTACCCATGGAAAAATTTTCTTCGAAATATACTTGGGTTGGAATGGCGTTGGTAAGTTGGACTGTGTTACTAGTTTTAACTCTTCACAAATCCAACATTAATCAACAAAATTTTCACCTTTACCTTTTTAAAATGAAACTTGAATACATGGTGACTTAGAATTGGTGAAGAAAATAATTAAATTTAAATAAAAATTGAGAACATTATCACTTCACCTTTGACTACTTGTTTATGTCACCCAGGAGATGCGTCAATCTAGCGTTGACAGCGGGGGAGGGGGTGAAATTTTCGAGCGCGTGACACGTCACAGGAGTTCCAACCGTGGTTGAGTTTGACGCCCCCCTTCCCTTTTTTAAACATCGAACATGCGAGCATGGGGTGATAGAATGTTGAGCATTGATTAAGAAAGTAGATCGCGTGATCAATCCTGCAATGAAATGTGCACTTTTATTAAAATAACCAGATAATATAAAGTTTATACTACATAAAGAAAACTTTATAAAGACTAAATTATGTAAAATTCCTATAATCTTAAAATTAAAATAACTTTTAAGATTTTAAATTAAACATTGTTTTAAAAAAAATTGAAAGTAAAGAAAACCAAAAATTAAAATAAAACCTAACATCCTATTTAACTCATTAAGAAATAAATCTAAGTTTTATTTCTAAATATTGTGAAAAGTTTAAACTATGTTACAACACACCTTTTCCATATCTTTTTTCTTTGATTTGAGGTGAAGTTATGGTGACTTTGCCATTTCCTCCATTTAGTCAATTAGTTTACCCTTCTTAGACATTTGGTTGTTCAACTATACACTCATACACAAATACATACACTGCTAGATGTGCATTCTACCTTCTAATCAAGTACTTAGATTCTCTCATGCACTTCATAGTAAACAAACACATTAGTGATTGTGAAAGTTCTCTTTCTATTTGGAACTTAAGCTATTGGATATGTATTACCCAAGAAGTAGTGATCCTACCTTTCCCATTTATCAAGCACTCCTGCAAATTTTCATCTATTCTCACACTTTTGTCTAGGATTATTAAATTTTGTTCAATGGACTTTCCATATCTTTATTATATATTAGATTAGTGTTTATTTTCATGGTGTTTATTTTATGTTAATTTTAGAGTTATTAATACATGTGTAGTTGGTTGTTCTGGTTCATCATAACACAATCTCAATCTTGAAATCATAAGGATCCATACTGGTCTCATATGCTTTACTAGCTCATTGTACTATGTTCATGTTCCTACACTATAAAACATGTTGTTATTGATCCCAAATTCACAAGCAATCTCTTGTCTACTAATCACATGCATATATCAGATCTATAATAAGTTGAAACAACTAGTTGGGCATATCACAACATGGTCACAAATATGTTTATCTCTCTTCACAGGGATATCATTTCCATTTCTTTAGGTGATTTCGTTGTTACTTTTTTTTGGTTGAAAATACATCTTATATTTACAAAAGGATATTTACAAATATTAGTACAAAATATGGAAGGGAATTTATAGTGAAAATCATAACCTCTTCCTCAGTGTAATGAGGGAAGAAATGAAATCAAAGTACTTACCTAGGTTCAATGAATGGGCATATTTAATCAAAAGAGAACCCTTAGCTATGAGATGATGGTGAACCTCATCCCACCATAGAGAAAAAAGAAGAGGACATAGAACTCACCTCATGATAAAAAATTGTCTTGGACCTAATTTTCCAAAGAATAAATATGGTAAAAACCCTTAGACAATGCCAAACCCTTGAAAATGTAGAATGGACCTAAGAAAAACAATCACAAAATAAGGAAAACCTCCAATGATTCCTATCCTGAAGCAACACAAAGAAATGATCCTTAAGAGACCTCCAACACTACTTGGAAAACTAATACTCCCAAAAAATGTGTTTAGTTGTCTTTGAATGTTGACAAATAGGGAAAAATCCATTGAAGATCCTACTCTTGGCTAGTCGATTCTTTGACATAATCCCTTGATAAATCACTAACCATGCAAAAATTCATTGCTTGTAGGAAAGCCAAATTAACCACACAACATGTAGGCACCTAATCCTCTAGATCATGAGAAATCCAATGGATATTAATGACGAGAGATAACATATGTCATTGATGAAGAATAGAGTATAGATTTTGAGAATCAATGTAAAATATTATGACCATAGCACCACTTTGAATCCCTCCAAAATATTCTGTGACAGTCCAATGTTCATTTTGAAAACTTCTAACTCTAGGATGAGCCCTCACAATGCCATAATTGAGAGATGATTAGGGGCAAGGAGACAATATTCCTGAGCAAGAGCACACTACTCTTTCTAATAACAAGGGGAAATATCCCACAAGTATCCCAATAAAAACATGTTCTTCCTGCTCAACCTATGAGCTTGAAATCTAGGAAACTTTGCCACATAGGAATCTCAAGTCCTCCAACTCAAAATATAATGACAAGCTAAATCCCAACCCACTCTGCTTCCCTATCACTAATATTGAATCAAACCTGTAATAGCTTTCCAAGATGACCATATGCTTGAGAAAATAAGGAAGCCTTACACTTGGAATATGTGGGGCGATGAGAAAATATAACATAACCCAAAGGCACTATGCCCAAAGATTGGGGGGGGGGGTCTTGGTTTGATGTTGCCACCCATGGTAGAATTTTGGTAGCTAAATGAGTGGTATGGTGTCTTGAGGGTTGAATACCTTGGCAAGCTTTGTTTCGGTAGTAGATGATTGCATCACAACATACAAGTAAATTTTGATTGCACTATTAATTACAAAATTGTATTCATGGATTAAAATATAATTTATAACCTCATACTTGGTCATGTGATTGGATGCCATGTGTGTAGTGGTGTAATCTCTTTTTTGAGAAAATCATTATTTCCACAAAGTCAAGAAATTCATCTTTAAAGTGGATATAAGCTACATCAAGCCTTATTCTATAGACACACTTACAAACAAAGTTGTGGACAATTTAGGAATCACCATCCAATAGTCATATTCAAATGTTGGTACTAATAATACTTGAGTGGGCCTAATGGTTAAGAACATGTGTTTCCTCCTTGGAGGTCACATGTTCAAATATAGAGCAGGGTAGGGTATGTACACCTCTGTAGACTTCAATAGTCAAATCATTGCATGAAGGGGGTCCCTTGTCCCATAAACAAGGGGGTCTCATACACCAATTTGGTGTCTGGCTTGGTCATGACCTTAAAATTAGATTATTACTTCTTCTTCTTTTTTTCGATGGAAGAAATCACGAGAAACCATATGAGTACTCCCCACATTTCATGGATGGTAAAAGAGGTAAACTGTCAGCCCTAATTACTAGGCCTAACCTGGTGGGAACATCTAGTGATGGATTTAGCTGGTCAAGGATTTGACCCCAAGACCTTCTGCATTTTAACCATAACACTCATCCACTCGAGCTAACCTATCGGATTATTATTATTATTATTATTAGTCCCTTCCCTTAGGCAGCAAGGACTATTAGTAATCGATTTTTCATAGATTTATTAACACCTACACGAAAACAGACCGTTTAACGCAAAGTTTTAAGAATGTCATACAATTTTACAATTGGAAATTATGTGTTTTCCCTAAGTTTTTAAGTTTGAGGCCTTATTTGGCCTCATATTGAGGCAAGTTGTTTCAAACTTAGAAAATGAGAGGTCGGGAACTTAGTAAAGAAAATAATCAAGAAGCAGGGTGAATTAATGCTAACTTTCAAGTTAGCATTAATTTCCAACATTAAATGCTTGATGTTTCCAGCATCTAGAAAACATAGTCCATAATTGTCGTTTTGGTGTATCTGGTTAGCTTCCAACCACCCTCGACTTCCACCTCCACCTGGTCACTTACATGTCCTACACCTAAGTAGAATCAATCAACATGGGGCTATTACATAGATCCAGTGTCATGGAGGAATTCCATGTTCCTTCTCTTCACGAGGTTGATTCCCCCCCTACTGTTTCTTGGCATGTTCTCTGGCCATTGCTGCTTACAACCAAAGTTTCTTGGTGTGTGCTCGATTGTTGTTACATAGCTTTGGCTGCTACTACTTAGCTTCCACTTCGTTGGCATGCATGTTTCATGGTCATGGGCATTGTGTTTTATGGCCTCACTAGCATTTGTAAACTCCATCAGCTGCAAAGACCGCCATGCTATATCTATTGCTCCATTCTCTGATTAAAGAGAACAAGTCTGAATTTATGTAAAGTAAACAAAATTTTCCCTAGTTAGCTAAGCTATGTTTTTCCTAATCATCAATGCTTAAAGAATTGTTTTTTGGTTACTTACACTTGCTTGAGAAATCCATCTCGTTTGGGAGGCACTCTGGTCAGTCTTGTTTCTTTCCATCAACTTGTTGTATTAACTAACATTGGAGCAAGACAATACAAGAAATAAACCAGCTTTTTGGTTACTTACACTTGCTCAGGAACTCCATCTCATTCTGGAGGCTCCCCGATCAGTCTCATTTATATCCATCAACTTGTTGTATTAGCTAACATTGGAGAAAGAAAAAACAAGAAATAAACCAATGGACAACGGACAATGGAAAGAAAAATGTGAGCACCTTATTTGAATAGCATGATTATGCAAACTCTGAAGTTGATGTCAAGTGATTGGGACGAGCCCTAGATTCAACTGGCACCAGTGTTGCTCATAATTCCATTGTGAGAGATTTGACGATGCTCCAATATCAATTTCCATTCTTTCTATGGAAAAATATTTTGAAGTTGCAATTGGGTTTTGAAGCCAAGGAAGAGGAGAGACTTTGCACCCTGCTAAGGCAAGACTTTCCACCCTTCTAAGGCTTGTATGCAAGGAATTATCGCCCTTCACCTTCAAGTTGCTTGAGGATTTGAAGATCCATACAATAGAAACATGTCACTCAGTAATCACTAGTACAACATTGAGAAACTCACTTGGCAAACCTATAGCCCTTAGATTACGTTGTTAGCAGCAACCCTAGAGGTTTTCTTGGAATAACAAGGAGTAACAAGGAGTACTTTGAAGCGGTGCTTTAGGAGCCCCATTTCTTCGATAGTTTACTAACCAAACAAATAATCCCCCCCTTTATTGAGCTAACTAGAGAGGAGTCAGTACCTAGCAGTGGTGCCAGTCTAGGTCACTCTGGTGATGCAGTCATCTCCTATTGTCCCCACCCCCCTTCCGCCCGACAAGCTCAGTAGAGGTACTAACTAGCTTCTTACTTCCTGCACAGTCTGGTCTTGACCCTGGCGGTTATATTGTCCTTTTACTGGTCTTCTCCCAACATAATAGGGATCCTCCTTGAAGGCCATGAAAAGGAGGGTAGGCGAGCTCTCCAACAATCAATCTCTATCAGGGACAGAAACATAGTTAACATTAACATTGGCATACTCTGGACCTGCAACAATCCTCCATCCTGAGTTAGCTAGTCAGAGCCTCCCAAAGAATCGAACTCTGGACGTCAAACTATCCTTTGCTGAAGTTGTTTGCATGGAGGTCAATCCATCATTTGTTCAACTTGTCCATCTCTCTTGCAAGTGGACAAGTGTCCAAACAAATGTATACTCTAAACACATTGTTGTCCATCTCTCTTTCCAGTGGACAAGTTTCCAAGCAAACACATTGTCTTTATTTTAATTTTCTTTATTTGAATTTATTTGTATTTAATAAAAGCTTGACATATTTATTTATTTAATAAAATCTTTGATATGGTTAAGGCTTTATGGAATATGAGTCCACAAATGTTCACTAGTTGCTACATTCTTAGTGATTTTATTATTTCAATAGCAGTTGTTAGGTGGGGATCGGGCCCAATATTGACTCCCTTCATCCAGTCAGAAAACAAAAAAATTGATACATCCCTTCATTTGATTTCAATGATTGAACCATGCAAAATTATATGTGGAAAAAGAGAAAAAAATAATAAGAAAAAAGTCTCAAACATTAAGAACTGTATGATCTTTCCACACTATGAGTATCTCTTCTTTACCAAAAAATTTAGCAATAAATCTACTAAAAACATATAGACAAACATTATAAATATCCACTATATAATCATGTAGATCTACTTAAAAAAGAGAGAAACAAACATTTTGTATCCCTATAGGTTGTCATGCTTGTTGGCTTTGACGAGAGGATTGGCCTTGGCGAGAGCCTCACATCCATGAGTCTTGTAGTCGAATGACCAGCCATGTTCCTCCAATATCGATGGAGACCGCAATAAGTATTTCCGCAACGACCGCAACATTTTGTTTTATTTTCACACATTTCATCGAGACCACGATAGCTAGATTAAAGTTGTACCTTCCTATAGTATCCCCATTTTGATACTTTTTAAATGTGTAAATATTAATATTATGCGGACCTTGAAAAGGAACGATTTTATAAGAGAAATATTTGTACATATTAAATTGTGTGATCAAAGATTTTAGAGAGTGCTATACATACTAGGTAGTTTATTCTAGATCCTTTTCTCTTACTTGCATAATCAACTAGGTATCATAGGCTAATTAATTATGTTTTTTTTTT
>ML790943.1:305780-327637 GCA_009831015.1 Picea engelmannii
GAGGTGGGTTTATATTTAACTATTCTCATTTCATATGCAGTCAATGTTCCTAGCAGTTGATCAAACGCCAAGGTTTTTAGATCATTAAGTTCTTCTATAGCAGAGACCTTCGGGTTGAACCTATCTGGGAGAGATCTCAAGGTTTTCTGAACTAAAGAAGGTTCATCAATTGTTTCACCAAGTGCCTTCATTGCATTTACCATTTCTTCTACTCTCAAAAAATACTTCCCAATGGTTTCATCTTCTTTTATCTGTAGCTTTTCAATCTGTACTCTATAGGTTTGAAGCTTGGCATCTCTCACCTTCTCATTACCTTCACAAACTCGGTTTCTGCAAGTCCATTCAAGATAGCATTCATTCCCTTAGCATTAAAGATAAATTCTAACTTATCATCCTTGGAAGCTAGCACAACAGGCTTTATGCATCCAGTCTCTACTACATCCCAGACATTAGCTCTTAAGGCCATTAGGTATGTTCTCATTCTAACCTTCCAGAAGGAAAAAATCATTCCATCAAATAGAGGAGGCCTAGTGATTGAAGTCCCTTCATGGCTTGTCATGTTTAAGCTCTAGGATCTACCCTTAGATAAAAGGGGGCCAGTTCTGATACCAATTGTTGGACAACTAAGGGGGGGGGAGTGAATCAGTTGTTACCATGCTTAAACAATTATTCCTATTTAAAAATCATTACAGAACTCTCAATGATAATCACAGTGATGCAGGGAAGTAAGCATTGTAACATTCAACATCATTCATACATATGAGATATAGAGAGACAGATATTTCCTGAGGAAACCCATAAAGGGTAAAAACCTCTTTTTCTTTATATGATAAGTAATCTTTACATTCTTTACATTATCATACATATGAGCTCCAACTCATTGTGAGGCTACAACCTCTGTTTTGCAAGATGCAACTTGTTGAGAGTACCAACTCTTTGTTTTCTCTAGCACCCACTAGAAGGAAGCACCAACTCCCTCGTTTCTCTAGCACCAACTAGAAGGAAGCACAAACTCCCTGGTTTCTCTAGCACCAACTAGAAGGAAGCACCAACTCCCTGAGTGTTTCCAACACCAACTTCCTGTGTTCAAGCACCCACTTGAACCTATGAGGACACTAGTCCTCCCTTGCACCTCCCTACCACCCTGGATTATCAATATGAATTACTGAAATTTATCACAATGATATCATGTTCAACAACAACTTACCAGACTCATCACTGTTCTGCTGCATTTTGTTGCTCTGTCTGCCTCACTGCCTTCCTACCCATAGGACTTGCGTTGTCTGTTCTTCTGATTTTTATGCTCTGTGCGCCATTCCTCTTCAATTCACCTTTGTCTTCTGTTCATTTTAGCTGCTACACTCCACCACCTTCTTTACACCTCCATCACTCACAAGAACAATAACTATCACAACTCCAACAACAACAACAACCACATCTCTTCTCTATACTATGTACTTATAGCTTCTGTGCACCTTATGCATGCAATGCATGCAATACCTCTGCATACTCACACCGCACTGATATCGTCCACCTCTTGAGTGCTATGCCTGATCATCACAACTCTTTAGCTTCTCTGGTGGTTCCCACCATGTGTCTAGTATCACTGGGTGTTCTGCTGAGATTCCTCAACCTCTCTGGCAGTTGAGACTCCTCGTCTTCTCTCGCACAGTCGAACTTATGTCTTCTGTTTCAGTTATAGATTTCAACGCTCATCCATATGTCAATCACCTCTAAGAATAGTCTTCATTCACTGGAAGAAGCTTGGAGACTCTTTAGCTCCTCTGGCGATCACACAGAAGTCTCTTTGAATCTTCTGGCATAAACCATCAATGGTTTCTAGTAGTTACACTATGAAGAGCAACATTAGCCCTCCGATCATACTCAAATTCACCTGCACCATTGGATTGGCTCCATGGGTTCTTGCATTCATTTCGGCATTTTGGCATTCGACAATTCGGCATTCGTGTGACCAAGTGTCTCGACACTCCCAGTTGCGATCCTCAAAACTCCGAAAAGGGGCTTGTCCACACTAGCTCCTTCCCCCATCTTCCACCAATGTGACCACAGGCTACATCCATTTCACCTTTTTGGTACTTTTGCAACCTTATGACCTTCATCGACCCTAATTGATGGTCCATGATCTCGATGAATTGACAATTCAGATCTCATCATGAATTTTCATCTCATTGTTCCTTAGATGGAGGTTCTCGTCACTCCAAATCATGATAGGAGAAACTCCGAAATGGAGCTCAGATCAACGGTCCACGTTCTTGGTGATCCGATGGTCCTTATATTTTCGCGATCTCGCATCTAGAGAGTTTCCACACCATGCTCTGTTGACTCTAAGTCAGCGAAATTCCAATCGCTTGACACTTGTCCTATGATTCGACGGTCTAGATCAGATCTTGAATCAATGGCTCCGATCATATCGCAATTTTGACATTCTTATTGCAAAGTGTTTCGACACTCTAATTTTCGGTATCCGAAACCCCGAAATGGGGTTGGATCAATGGTCCACATCAAAACTTGATCTGATGGCTCAGATCATTTCACAATTTTGGCATTCCTATGGTATTGTTTCTTGACTCTCCAAGTCACGATTCACGAAACCCTGAAATGGAGTCTTTGACATGATCTGATCTTCTACCACGCGTCCCTCTTGGATCAACGGTCAAGATTTTATCGAGGGTTGACAACTCTATGAGCCTTCATTGTGCCTGATCAATGGTTTAGATCAGTCCTCGATCCGATGGTTAGGATTAATTCACAATTTCGCATATCGCGATTTCGGGACTCCTGTGGTAGGAGTTTTTGACATCTCCATCTCCTCATTTCTGAAATCCTAATAGCCAAAAATCTGAAATGGAGTTGGACCACTGCTTTGATCTTGCACTTTAAAGAACGTGCAAGTTCTTCCTGATCCAATGATGGTCGAAACTTATGCTCAGATCTGATGCCTGAGATCTATCCTCCTCTTCTGCGCATTCTTCTTGTCTACAATCAGATATGACGGTCCTCCATCTTTTGGAAATTTAACTGGGATCCAATGATCACTGACGCTTCTCCTCCCGAGCTTACTCATCCTCCTTACTTGGAATAATTTCTAAGTGTCAAGGGCCTCGACTTTTGATCCGCCTGAGATCCTGAGTACGCCATCTCTCTTGAGCTTTAGCAATGAGTTAACCTCATCCCTGGTGCACACCTATGCACTACATTCGACTCTGCGTTAATTCCTCCTGAGCTTACTTTGTCCTTGTTTTTCCTTCATTGCATACTCTTATCTTGCCATCAATGACAAGCACATACTTCCTATAAAGCATGCCAACCATCCTCTGCACTATCTCTTCTGAGCTTATCGAGCTTTCTCTGCAGCGTCTTCCTAAAATACTTATGATACTTCTTCTTGTACTCATGCCATATTTGTTGTTGTACTTTCCATCAATGACAAACATATGGTGTCTGTTAAACATTTACCAACAAATGCTCTCCTAGAAGAGGGTACAGAGCGCCAGTGCTCCCTGATAGTATGTAGGAGAGCACTCCTTTCCAAATTTGACTTTTGAGTGGCTTTTTCAGTGGCAAAAGGATTGTACTCCTTGTCATTTGATTTCTCTTTTTCAAGTCTAGTCTTTGAGGTGTATTAAGTGTCCTTATGATGTCGTTAGAGGCCTGACATAGGAAAGATGGTAGTCTAATTTTTGCGACACTTGTGGTCAAGATGCGACACTTGCGGACAAGATGTGACACTTACAACACTTGTAATGATGACACTTGCGACACTATTGAAGTGAGTAATTTTGATGTGTAACACTCTGCTGCAGACTTCAATTCCGCAGTCTCATCATGAAGCCATTACTCAGCTTCCTCTTATGACATCTTGATTTATGTTAGCTCCTCCCGTGTTGGTATATCTCCAACTCTCTCCAACCGTTCCTCTGGTTGGTACGCTCCTCCATCTGTCTCCAACTGTTGGATGTGAAAGCTTTGCATCATTACCCTTCTCTCTAGGGCTTCCAATTCATCATATAGATCAAAAAATTCCATGTTCTCTTGTTCCTCTTTTGGTTCAAGCTCCAATGCTGCAGTCATTTCTTGTTCAGCTTCCTGGCTGAAAATTTTGAGCAATTCGGCTGAATGCCCTTATCCTTCTGTTGGGGAAAAAATTAGTGTCGTGTCCTCTTATTCTTCTATGACAGTCACTGTTGGATGCCCTTATTCTTCTGCTACACTTTCATCATGTGCATTGTCCTCTACTTGGATGTTCAGTAGGAATATCTTGATCCCTTCAATAATCAGAATGGTTCTCTAATCCTCTTCCTAGATGGTAAAAGTTTTTAACTTGTCATCATATTCATTCACATGGTCTGCAAGTCCATGTGAATCTCCATATATCAACACTCCTCACTGACATGAACTCACTTATGAGCTCTCGATACTTTCAGAGAATCTCATCTCCTTCTCCCTACCCACCTAGAAATTTGGGAATTCTCTACTACCCACTTGGCAGTCTATGAGATCAACCAATCCCATCTCGTTTCCCACTTGGAAATCTGAAATTTAGGCACTACTCCCTTGGAAGTATATGAGACCTCCACCTGGTCTGTTTACATTGCCCACCTAACAACTTGAAAGTCCATTTATGCCCACTTGGTAGTTTATGAGATCTTCATCTGACCTCTTCTCCTCCTCGTTGCTGAGATTTCTCCCAGTCTCTGGTTCACAGATGTGAATCAGTTCCTCCTCTGTGTCACTGAGGTTTTCAACATGCCCCAACCACACTCTCATCAACCTTCATTGTTCTCTGGCCAACAATTTCTTTACTGGCCACTTCACCTTCTTCTTCATGGGCCACTCATACACCCAATACACTTTTGCATCCTGCTGCATTTTAAATGCAAGATTCTCCATTTGTGATTTTATCTGATTGAATTCCAGATCCATCCTTGGATTGCATTTCTTCTTGCAACCTTCTCTTCGACCACATCCATGGCCTTCAGTATCCATTTCCACCTATTTCCTTCCCTCCTACCAAGTTTATGGATTACTCTTCATCCAAGAGAACCTCCATCTTCTCTTACAGCTCACCCGGTTGTTTAAAATTTTGTTGTTGCATCCATTTAAAAACCTTCTTACAGAGCATCAGTACTCTTCCCTCCTTTCACCTGTTGTCTACATGAAAACTCTTTTTTATGATACCACCTGATGTTATCAGGTCATATCCTTTCATCGTCTTTGCTTTGTCTGTTGTTTCTAAGAAAGGCTCGATCTTCTGATTACCTCCATTGCTTACAAAAATCAATTATGTGCTCTGATACCACCTGATGCAGCCCCCTAATCCCCCGTAGGACTACACGACCTCCCGGTATTGGATCCCTGAATTCTCAAGTCAAAAGACTCTCTGGAACCTTTAAGATCCCCCTTTATATCTAAACACAGGCCCCCTCGGCTTCTTGGTGCAGTTATGATAGCAACCCACGACCTTCCCCTTTCTCTCTGTGCGAAAACTCAGAATGATGGCGTTAGCTCCCTTTTAGATAAGCCCTCATTAGATATGATTTGGGGCTATGACCATGTGATTTCAGGCATGGTAATAAGCGGTATGGAGTTAAACCACTTTTGGGCCCGCAATGCTCCTACAACCTCCACGCATCCCCTTGACGAAACCACGGTTCAAATTTAGGTCTGCCTTTGATTCCTTAACCTCCTCGCAATTTATATCCCCACAATGACATGAGATCTTTGATCTCACGATATTGACGATATCATCCAAATCAATTCTTCAAATCTCTTCCCTCCTTATCTACAGACTATATCAAGTCTCCTTGAATCGACGGTCCAGGTTCTCTTCGCAATTCCAGACTCTGGGAGTTTTAAATCTCAAACTCAGCTCTCTTCCATACTTCACTTCTCCAGAGTTGGAAATCTACAGACACTTGTCCTGTAAATCAATAACTCGGTCTTCACCTGGGTGTTTGAAATTTCAACCTAGAACAATGGTCCAACGACCCCTTCACAATCGACGGTCAAGATTTCCTATGGGGCTTCGGAATTATGAGTTTTAAACTATCAAACCTCTTCCTTCCAATGTCTTTTACTTGGGGTCTAAAATACACTGATGTGTGTCCTCCTGATCCAACGATCGAGGGTTACTTCGGGATTTTACCCGGAGTTAATAGATTTGCGCCATGTCTACTCCGAATCCAATGGTATAGATCTTATTCTGGGACTTCGGGTCTTCGTGCTTTCAAATTTTCCCCGGAGTACGAGATCTGTTGGCAAGTGTCTCCTCTCAGATCAATGACTCACAACTCTTTGGCTCTCCGCGCTTCGCGTGTTTCAATTTTCAATTTCTTCCTTCTTCCAAATCTTTTGAGCTGCTGACACATTCCCTCCTGGCTTCAATGGTCCCTATATGCTCTGGCTCTTCGGTTCTCTATGCTCCAGGAGTTTCAAGTCTAAAAATTGACTCTTTATACACTTGCAATATCTGATGGTTGATGCTTGATCAATCGAATGATTGAGATTCCACCTCAGCATTCCGGGACTCCGAAATTTGGGAATCTAAATTTTCAAACCACTCTCCCTACTGAGATTATAAAAATCAACGACTATGATTCCTCCTAGTGATCCAATTCTTGGTATTCACCTCTAGTGATCTGATGACTCAGATCTATCCTACTAATCGGATGGTCGATATTCTATTCTGGGGTTCCGGACTTCGGGAATCTCAAGTTTCAACTCTGATAGATTCTCTCTCCTCTGTATATGATGTGCTAAGGCTCATGCACTTCATTCTGATCCGATGACTATCAATCTCCTTCCCTGTGATCCAATGATCACAATCGTTCTTCCTCCTAAGCTTCTGATATCTCTCTGCCTCCTTCTGTATCTAACGGCCACGATCAAGTCATGAACTCAACTTTCACGATTTCTTATGATTCTGCCTTTTAACTTCCCTGATTCCCAAGTCAGCAAAACACTGATTGCTTGCCATGCATCTCTTCTGATGGAAAGTTTTGATGATGTCGGGACTTTGTGACTTCACAAAGTCTTCTCTCCTGTGCAAATCCAAAGGGTTAAACCTCATGCACTTTCCTCTGGATCCAACGACTGTTGGTCCACGCACCTAGATATGACGTTTGAGATCTGGTTCTCCTACTCTTGTTCCTCCTCTACCTGGATGTAGATCTAACAGTCCAACTTCTTCTCCACAAATGATCATACAGTTGATGTTTCTCCTCCTCTTGAGATTTAGACTTTCTTCGATTTATAAGATTTTGACAATGTTTGAAAGGTCTCAGCCTTTGAACTTGCTCCTGTGAACCCGACTCCTTTGGGTCTCGCTTACGCTTCTAAAAGTGTTATCTCTTCTGAGCTTATGGAGTTAGAATAATCCCAACTCTTTCTCAATCTCTGCACTATCCCTTATGAGCTTGATCTCTTCAAAGATTTTGATCTCACATGCACACCTTGCGTTTCTGGGATTTTGTCAAACTTAGAATCCAAAGTATTTCTTAAACAAGAAATACTTCTCGACCTCCTGGAATTCTTCTTTTCGATGGACAATTTGTAGATATTTTCATCACAGAGTGTTCAGTAAATATGTTTCTTACTGAACTCAACACAGAGTTCTTCTGTGCACACTTGCACCAACTCAATACCCACCTGGTAGAGCTCTACAATATTCAGTAACTCTGGTTCTCTCTGAACTCAATAAAGAGTTCCTCCCGTGCACTCCTTGCACTTCCATTGGTGAAGGTTCAACGATATCCCTCCTGATCTTTCTCTTGAAGTTAAACCTCTGTCAACGCACTCTTTGTGGACTGTGTGCATTCCTTGCACTCAAAAACTCAAAGACGAGAAACAATTGAAACTCATGCAATACTTCACCAATTACGCATTCAAACCATGAAAATGCATAAAACATAAAATGAACACAAATACATAAAGACACGATATGCTGGAAAAAATTCTTTTCTATTATCTCTATGTGCCTATACAAATGTTTACAAAAACCAAACTGTAACAGAGTCCTAGTTCTCTCAATCTCTCTCTCTCATAACTATTCTACCTCCTAAGGCCTCTCTACCCAAACCTCTCTATCATTCTCTACCTATTAAAATCTGATACAAGATCTCCTTACCAAAGAGGGGATCTACAAGCTCGTCCTCTCTCACCTAACCTCATCTATTACATTGAAGTTTCATAAATGTTTACCCAGACCTGACTACGATCTAGGCCTTCTACAAGCAACCCTTTAAGGAAATCTAACCACTACCTGTACAAAGGCATGGCCCAACATTTACAACCTTACAACATGAAAATGCGTATAGGATTATTTCAAATTTAAAAAAAAATGGGAGGTTTAATGACTCTCCCTTTCTCCATTGCATGTTTGCGTGTTGGCGCATTCGTTGAGGTGGAGTGATGCTCCTGCATTAGAATGACTCAAATCAAATGAACAAAAATTAAGTATAAATGAAATGAGAAGAAGGTTAAGCAGAGATGAAAGAGTAGAAACAAGAGGCAAAAAATATATCATTTATGTACATGTTAGTTATCCAAGAACAACTAAGTGAAGTATTTTTTTCAATACTAGGCCATTGACAGGAAGGAGGTTTAATTATCCTTTGAGATGTTGTAGTCTATATATGCCTATGAAAAGATTTTACTTAACCAAGTAAGGACCAAGCCACAGTTGTTGGAATCTATAATGTTTTCCTTTGTCTTCACATGGATTATCCCATTTAAGAACCAGATCTCCCACTTGGAAGTCCTTGTCTCCAAACTAATTCTTATCAAATCATATTTTGATGGTCTATCGATGAACAACAAGTTTTTTCTCTGCTTTCCCTCTCTCTTCTTTTAGATTAAGTAAAGAGTCAACACTCCTTTGGATAATTGGGAAATTCTTCCTAAGCTATTTTTGAGGCAATTAAAGGGAAGACAAGAAAATATTTGGGGGAAGGATGGCTTATTTTCCATAAAAAAAATTAATAAGGGGATGTCCTTATGGAGGATTTAGGTGTTACTCTAACTACCCAGAGATAATTTTGTAAAGCATTGTGTCAGTTTTTTTATTGATCAACTACAATTCACTTCAAGAAACAAATCAAATTTTTATTGGTGGATCCAACCACACCATTATCATGGGGTTAATAATTAACCTCATATCTCAAAATAATCCCTTTTTCTAAAACAAACGAAGTTAATTTGAAGGAAGAAAAATATGTAGCATTATAAAAGATAAGAGTAGTGCGCACTCCAAACCTAGTGATAGATGTTGTTGTAGAAAGTTGATAACTACTTCCTCATTTACCTTCGTCAATGGTACCGCTTCAGTCCATCGCGTGAAACATCAAGATGTACTTGTGTTGTTTAAGGAATGAGGGTTGATCTCTCCAATGATATCAAGTCCCCATTGTTCAAATGGTTCATCAATACTTACAGGTTGTAAAGCGACTACAACTTTCTTTTCACATCCAACACACTTCTGAAAATTTTTACAACTCCTAGTATAGGCATGTGCATATTTGAATATTGTAGGATAGAAATAGCCTACTCTCAAAATTTTATGAGTTGTATTTTCTCCAAAACAATGTCCTCCTATTATTCCATGATGTAGTTCTGAGGGAACTCTCTTAGCATCGTGTTTTTCAAGGCATCAAAGGAGAAAATTATCATAATTTATTCTAAACATGATGTCATTGACGATTTGGTAGTGTGCAGAATTGACTTGATCCTTAAGGATCTCTTTTGTTTTAAGTTCAAATGATTGGGAGCAATGCAAAGTTGGAATTATTGCTCAAGACCATTTTACCAAGAGAAATCAAGTATTCACACATACATAAATTCATGTGTGTACAATGATATTTCAGTCTCCCATCCTTCCTCATGTTGGTTTTCAGAGTCCAATGCTTTGGTTTATAACTTACAAAAACCTTATCCTCTAACAATAGTGGTAGATTTGAATTCGAGGTCATATTCTTTCACAGAGGTCATCCAATTTCCTCTGTTGTCTCTAAGTTCTTTTTGAAAAAATAATGACCTCATTGTTGGGTGTGGAAATATCACCTTAGTGTGGTTCTTCAATTTGTAGGGCTTGAATTGTTTCATGGTTTTATGGAAAAAAAAAACATTTTTTTCAACTATTGGATAATTCAATTCGGCCACTTGTAGACCAAATCTCATGAAAGAAATAGGACCTTCATTACCTTGTTCATATTTCTAGGTGACAACTACTACAAGAGAATGGTCTTAAGAAAATGTGTACAACAAAAAGTATTTGGAGAAATCTAGGCTTTGCAGTGTCAAGGTTGTTTCTATGGCATATTTAACTTTGTCAAATGCTTCCTTCTAAAGAGATTGTAGAATTGTGGTGAAAATTGCACAAAGAATCTAGATAACAATAATTCATACAATGCTTGCAAATTGAGAGAAGGAGAGGAGACATGAGAGAAAAGAATCAAGAGAATTGTATTCACTAATGAGAGAAATGATTAATTACACATGATATACTCTACATGGATAAGTAAATTCACCATAGTAGTGATATAGAGAGATCTAGAAACTCACTAACAGAAACCAAAGTAATCTGCCACCTAGTCCTAGTTAACTAATCCATGCAATCATTAGTTAATCGAGTCACACAAGTGGAAGTGAGAGAAACACATGCAATTGTTGGTGATAAAATTGAGGTTTCCATGCATGAGTGAATTCCACTAGTCTAACTGAGTGTAACTAAGTGTAACTAACTTTGACCTGAAGAGGAGCGCCTTGTTTTGTAGAGGAATGTTCTCTAGAGAGAATATTCTCATCTAAGGAAGCATTCTCAACATTGGACTATCAACCTTAGGAAAATAAATACTAGGTGAGTGTGTAATATCTCCAACACCCCTCCTGAACACTACTAGGGTGTACATGATGAATGGGTCCCGAAAACCAAGGCCATGTTAGGTACCCATTGTATAATTCATCTAAGAATTACACATTGAAAAAATAGAGGAAAGAGGGAAAACCTCATGGGAAACCCCCCCCTCAAAGTAAAATGCAAAAAATGAAGAAGGAATAAAAGCAATTGCTAAGAAATTGTGTCCTTCACTCTAAGACAATCACGCAGGAAGTGGAAATTCTACTCATTAAATGTCTTGGTGAATATGTATGCAATATGTTCGGCGGATGGACAGTATTGTAAATCAATCATCATGTCATGTACCGTCTCTTTGATGTAATGCATATGGATCTTGATGTGTTCGGTTCATTGTCACTGCACTGGGTCTCTGCAAAACTTGATAGTACTCTAATTTTCACACCAAATGACAGCCAGACGATGAAACTAGATGCCAAGCTCGGTGAGAAAGTTCTAAAGACAATGTTCCTTAATAGTGACGTTGACCTCTCCTCTGTACTCGAAATTTGCTGACAATAGAGAAATAGCCGACTGCTTTTTGCTCGACCAACAAATGGGACCGAAACCCAAACTAAGCATATACACAGATGTTGAATTGAAATTTGTGCTATCCTTGACCCAATCAGTATCAGTGAAGCCCATGAGATG
The DNA here is from genome assembly GCA_009831015.1 of Picea engelmannii. Classification (NCBI taxonomy): domain Eukaryota; kingdom Viridiplantae; phylum Streptophyta; class Pinopsida; order Pinales; family Pinaceae; genus Picea; species Picea engelmannii. The sequence goes on from ML790943.1 coordinate 317,341, forward strand.
CAATGCACAACCTATTGCATAATGGATCCTATAACTTGTGGTGCCCTCAACATATCTAAGTATGTGCTTGGAATCCTTCCAACATATCTCATGCGGCTCCTGCACTACTATATATTATAGATCTAGTCGAGTGTGGGTGAGATGGAGAAGGCTCCCCACACGTTTTCGATACAAGGTGATGTCTACCCCCAGACATAAATTGTGTGGTTTTCAACTTGTAGTCGATCATGTGGAATCTAACCAATATATCTTGAGCATACTTAGTTTGATATAGCTTGATGCATAAAGCATCCTAACTAATATCAAGACCAAGGAAATAGTGCAATGGACCCATTTCCTTCATAGAGAACTTGTCATGTAAAATGTATTTGACCACAATAACTACTAAGGCCAAACTTCATGTGACTAGGAAATAATCAACATAAAGAACTAATGTTAACAAGGAGTTTTAGGTTCTCAGCATGTATACATTTGTATTTGATTTGGATCTTAGTTGAGAAAGAAAGTAGGCATCCATATTCATGTACCATGCTCTAGGTACCTACTTGAGGCCATAGAGGGAATTTTTCAGTCGACACACTAAGGATCAATTATGAATGAACCCATGTGGCTACTCCATGTAAATATCCTCTTAGATATCCCTATGAAGAAAATAATTCTTTACATCCATTTGGTGAACGTCCCACCCCATGGATGCCACAATGGAAAGGACCAATCAAATGGAGTCCATATTTTCTATGGAAGCAAAGGTCTCATCATAGTCTATCTCGTGGATCTACTGAAAGTCTTTGGAAACCAGTCTTTCTTTATACTTGCTAAAATTTTCTTATGCTACCTTCTTGGTCATGTAGACCCATCTGCATTCGACAAGCTTCCTTTCTGAAGGAAGTGAAAACAAATCCCAAGTCTGGTTCTCTAGGAGAGAGTTATACTCCTCCTGCATGGTGAATTCTTAGAAGGTATTCCCTGCAGTCTCTACATAGGTCTATGGGTCTGAAGCTAGAACCATATAGAAATGAATTTGCATCACTAGTTCAGTGGCTATGAGTGAATGATGAGGATACACAAACTAAGATAGCATCCTCCTTTGATCTATTGGATCCCCCACAAGGTATCCTTCTACCTGTAGGGTGGTATGTGCCCACTTGGTCATTTGAGGTGCCTCAACATATACAAGCTCATCATCGACATGCTCATCGTATTTTGAATCACATTCAGAGCTCATATATGAACCATGATCTGAGTGAGTGGACTCATCAACACTGATGTTTGGTGCAAGTAGTGGTGTAGAGGTATCTACATGTGGCTACGATGGTGCATGCAAGAGAGTTTCCTCAAAATGAAAACTGCACTCAATGATGAGATTGTTAGTAGAGGGATCAAGAAACCTCTAACCCTTCAGATCATCTGAATATCCCATGAATATGCATGCGGTAATCTACAGATATAATGTTTTCCTCTTTTCAGAGAGTATGTGAGCCCATGCCTCAAAGGGAGTTCGGTCCTTGACAGATTTGTGAGGAGATCTATTATGAATGTGGTTGGCATAGTTAATTTCCTCGACCCAAATCTTGGGCGGTAGATATATTGCATGCAACATTCAAGTGGCCATCTCCTTGAAGGATATTCTCTTCCTCTCAGCTACTTCATTCTGCTATGAATTTTAAGGTACTATGTCTTGCAACTATATACCTACTTCTGAAAAAATATGTTGGACATCTATGTTCATTCAGTGACTGGTAACTGTTATCTTGTCCTTGCATTGGTAAACTAGAGTCACAAGTATTTTTACTTGTTATAGATATTCATTCATAGTGTGTTATTCTGTTGGTATAATAAGTATTCTCCATCCATTTTTATCTTTAAAAACTATATGAACAGTATAGTTGAAATCCTTATCTGTATGAGTGAATTCATGTATGTCTGAAGTGAGAGAGTTCATGAACAATTCATTCAACTTGATCTATTTTATACATTTTATTTGAGCATTTGATTAAGTTACCAAGCTCGTTCCATTTACAGTGAGGGAGTGACTCTTGGAGTGATAACAAATTGGCGTCATTGCCAGGGAACATAAGTGAAGCTAGTTTCCATCGGAGAACAACACAGATACAAATTTTGATGGAAGACAAGAGAAGGACACAAAAATTGGCTGTGACAATATCCCTAGCAACTCCACAATCAAAGAATCCATTGGGGAGGATCTTGTTGATAGAAAGATGAAAGGGCATAAGGGAAAAACCAAGTATCAGTTCATGAGCTTTGTTCATGAACTTTTGTTGTTTTTTATCAGCTCATTTTTTTTTTCCCTTCTTAAATTAAGATGATCATCATGTTCTTTGTTTATTCGGATGATCATCAACCTTATTTTATATATCCATCCTTACAAGAGGAAAATTTCTAGCCTTCGTGTGTTTTCATTGTTGATCATGTATACTTACCTCAACCTATTCATAAAGATGAGATTTTCATTCAAATATCTCTTGAATCTGATCACCCTTGTAACCTTGAGGAGATTGAAATCGATTCAAATCCTTCCAAGATCTCGTTATATTCAGTGATTATTGAGCCTTGCAGTCAGCTCATTGAGCCTCATTTTCAACCTACATATTTTCAAACTAGAGACATACAAAGGGTGTTAAAACCTCTCAAACTACCATCTCACCTTCATCCCTATCCTCCTAACTTTATTGATTATCTTCCCCAGTTTACCGGAGAAGATCATGTTTCAGTTGAGAAACATTTGGGAGATTTTGTAAACTTTGTTGATAATCTGGAAATTATACATGAATATGTTGTTATGAGATTATTTTCTAAATCTTTGATGAGAGAGGCCTCTTTATGGTTTAAATATATGGAACCTAGTTCAATTGGTTCATGGACTGACTTTTATTTTACTTTCTCAAAATATTGGGGTGAGAACAAGTCTCTTGACCAATACCTCGTTGATTTTTATGCTTTGAGGATATAGGAGGAGGAAGCTATGTCTATCTTCAACAGAAATTTCTACAATGTTTATCATAGCATGCCTTTGGATATCAGGCCCACTGAGATTGCTACCATGATGTACTATGTTATGGATTAGTATTCATATCTAGTTCTTCTTCTCAGAGAAAGGAAATCTTCATCTTTAAGACAATTGTTTGAGGATGCAAAAGGAGTTGAAGAGAACATTCCTGCTTCCAAAAAGATTCATGATCCAATTTACTTTGAAGATCTACATAGACATGCGCAAGGGAACTTTCAATATGTTTCAGATTTGGAGAAAGAAGACAATTAGTATGAAATAAATATGGAACAACAACAAGGATATAAGTTTATTTCAGATTTGTATCATAATTCTTCAGTATTTGCAGATTATTCTATGGATAGGTATGGATATCAAGATTATGATCAGTTTTCAAACCATGTTGAGCATACAATAACTGATGATTGCATAGATAATTACATCTTCTTATCTGATCATAATCTGTCTGTTTCAAACACTACTTTTCCATTATATTATGATCATTATTCGGAAGAGGGAGTTGTTGCTACTGATGATCAAGATATGAACACAAGGGAACTAGAAAGTTATCAGTTTTCAAGCGGAGAGACATTCATAGATGATGCATTCATGGATCAACATGCTTCTGATTTTGGTTTCAAAGATCCATTTGTAGCCTTGTTGGAGTCTTATGTTTCAGATCACCTGAAAATTTCAGATTACATTAACTCACCAACACTTCCGGGTGAGTTTTGTTTCCTGAAGGAATTTTTATTACTGTTGTTATATTTCAGGCATTATCTATTGATTAGTGGTATGGACAAGATCATTTCAGTTTTGAAACTACTTGAATGGATGTTATGGAAGTCTTCCTTTACTTGGCCAGGTTGCAGAACTGGTTAGAAGTAGGGTAGCATAGGAAATAAGGTTGCTTCCCGAGAATTTTCTTTCCTTCAGTTTGCAACAGATATATCAGTTATATTATTTATGAGTGACAGTTTTTGAAGGTGTTTAGATGATGATCACATAGTTGAATCCATATCCCAATGGAAAAGGCACACAGTTTTCTAGGTTGTTGGAGCCTTGTAGGGAGGTCTTCATCCCAGTGTGAGTCAGATGTTAATGCTCAAAATGTATTAGAAAATATTTTAGCGTCTTCATCGAACTTATGTTAGATTCTCCAAATTCCTTTGGTATTTTTCCCATTGTCATAACCTTCAAATATTCCATCGAGCCTTGACAAACTTTAATTTATCACTTTTTCTTGTAAACCCTATGGTCTTTGTCCTCTTGACCTGCAAATAAAATGATGTACACAATTGGTTAAATCCTCCTATTCTCTTAAATCATTATCCTGTAGATATGATTATCATGGAATTAATTTTGATTTAAATTGGTCTTTGATTTAACCTATTGAGTCTAGGACTTCTTTACCTATCTTGACAAAAACACAAAAAAATGGTTTTGATCTAGATTCAAAGAAACCTCTTTTTTGGATTTTAAGCCAATATTGGCCTCTCAAGATTTATGACAATTATATTATTGTTTATTTATATTGAATTTTTTACCAAAATTTATCCTGAAGGCTTAGCTCCAAGCTCCAACGCTCCAGCTCCACGTGACTTGCAACCACAACACATAAGTCAAGCATACAACACAACACATGTCACAAGCCCAACACACAAGCACCAAACTTCCAAGGGTAGCCTTTGCCTGACATCGTTGAAATACATTGTAACTATCATCATCTATAAACACTTCAAAGTTTTTTTCCTTTGTCAATGTGGGATAAGTCCCATGTGTTTTAAAAAAAAATTAAAACATGGGCTGCCAGATGCCAAGTGATTGTGCATGTGTTTAAAGGGTTTGCCGCCAAATTCTCAGGCTTGGAATTGACAACTATAGGTTTTGAGGTGTGTGGTGTCAAACGATAGTGTTTGGGAGCTAGCTACCATCATATCGAAGCTCACAAGTTCCAACTATAGGATTTGCAAATAATCATGGGGCGAATGCTAACAACTGCCAAATCCTGCTAGGTCAAATACTCTTGTATTGAAAAAAAAAATTCCATGGAATGTCTTGATCAATATTTATACAGAGTTTATTTGGACGATGCATGCATTTCCTTTTTGGTTTCTTTCAAGTTGCAGCATGATTTTGATGATGAAGCACGTACAATTATGCCCATCATTAGAAAGAATTTGAAAACCCCTGAGCGCAATAAGAATGAATTATTTCAATCCGAGCCATGGTTTCCTGTGCAAGTCCCCATTAGAAGTAACAGAAAGGAAAGAGAGAATTTTGTATAAGAATTTTCTTACAGAGGCTGAGCTCCTATCTCATTCAGTCGTAGTTCCAGGAAAATGGAAACTACAATGCCCTTTTCCTAACGGTGGTAACTTAGAATAAGAAGTAGAGTGGTGACGCCTTCTGTGACCTCCATCCAACCTCTAAGAGCAAGTGCAAGGTGTTTAAAACAACTCAAGGAGACAAAAACAATGTATACTACAAGTTGTCAACGCAAGCTTTCTTCTTACAGTATTATGCGCTACAAACTTCTGTAGGTGGCAGATTGTTTCAGATTTAGTCAATTTTGACTTTCTCTTCAGCATTTTCAGTGATGATTCATAGCCCAGGTGGTGAATATGATTCGAGAAGACTCTTTCGAGCTCAAGGAAAGCCTCAGTCGAAGTCAAGGACTCAGATTTTGATAAGGATATTATCCCTTAAAAATAGGATCTTGTCCTATTTTTCTGCAATTAAATTAAATATGATTTGATAAGTGGTTATAAGATCCAGTTTTTTAGGATCTTAGTCAAAGTTTGTAAATTTTATTTAATCCCATGAAAGCTACATTAGGAGGGGGTTTGACTTTGAGGATTTGACATAACTCTGGTGTAAAAGACACTTTGAATACATATTGGAATTTAAGCTTATTTCTCTGTATATGTTCAGACTTTCATCTTTCTTTCTATTCTATACCCGTGAATGAATACATGTTCATTTTTCTATGTTTATTCAGTGACTGATAACTATCATCTTTTCCTTGTATTGGTAAACTATAATCACAAGTATTTTTAGTTGTTATAGATAGCCATTCATAGTGTGTGATTATGTTGGTATAATAAGTATTCTCCATCCATTTTTATCTTTAAAAACTATCTAAACAATATAGTTGAAAGCCTTATCTATCTGAGTGAATTCATGTATGTCTGAAGTGAGAGAGTTCATGAACAAGTCATTCAACTTGATCCATTTTATACCTTTTATTTGAGCATTTGATTAAGTTACCAAGCTCGTTCCCTTTACAGTCAGGGAGTGAATCTTGGAGTGATAACAAATTGGCGTCGTTGCCGGGGAACAAAAGTGAAGCTATTTTCCCTAGGAGAACGACACAGATCTGACTTTTGATGGAAGACCAGAGAAGGACACAAAAATTGATTGTAACAATCTGCTCGGTGACTCCACTAGGGAGGATATTGTTGACAGAAATTTGAAAGGGCATAAGGGAAAAACCATGTATCAGTTCATGAGCTTTCTTCATGAAATTTTTTTGTTCTTTATCAACTCAATTTTTGTGTTTCCCTTCACATATTAAGAGTATCATCTTGTTCTCTATTTATTCGGATGATCATCAACCTTCTTTTATATACCCATCCTTACAAGATGAAAATTTGCAGCATGCTTGTGTTGTTGTTGTTGATCATGTATCCTTACCTCAACCTATTCATAAAGATGATCTTTTCATTCAAATCTCTCATGAATCTGATCACCCTTGTAACCTTGAGGAGATTGAAACTGATTCAAATCCTTCTCAGATCTCGTTATCTTGAGTGATTATTGAGACTTGTAGTCAGCTCGTTGAGCTGCATTTTGAACCTACATATTTTCAAACTAGAGTTAGACAAAGGGTGTTTAAACCTCTCAAACTACCATCTCACCTTCATCCCTATCCTCCTAACTTTATTGAGTATATTCTCTAGTTTACCGGAGAAGATCATGTTTCAGCTAAGAAAAATTTGTGAGCTTTTGTAAACTTTGTTGATAATCTACAAATTATACATGAAGATGTTGTTATGAGATTATTTTCTAAATATTTGATGGGAGATGATTCTTTATGGTTTAGAGATCTGGAACCCAGTTCAATTGGTTCATGGACTGATTTTTATTTTTCTTTCTCAAAATATTGGGGTGAGAACAAGTTTCTTGACCAGTACCTCACTAATTTTTATACTTTGAGGAGAGAGGAGGAAGAAGCTGTGTCTATCTTCAATAGGAAGTTCTACAACGTTTATCATAGCATGCCTTTGGAGACCAGGCCCACTGAGACTTCTTCCATGATGTACTATGTTATGGCTCAGTATTCAGATCCGATTCTTCTTCTCAGAGAAATGAAATCTTCATCTTTAAGACAGTTGTTTGAGGATGCAGAAGGAGTTGAGGAGAACATCTGTGCTTCCAAAAAGATTCAAGATCCAATTTACTTTGAAGATTTGCATGCACACGAGCAAGGGAACTGTCAGTATGTTTTATATTTGGAGAAAGAAGACAATGAGTATGAAATAAATCTAGGAAAACAACAAGGATGTAAGTATATTTCATATTTGTATTAGAATTCTTCAGTATTTGCATATTATTCTATGGACATGTATGAATATCAATATTATGATCATTTTTCAAACCATGTTGAGAATACAGTAACTGATGATTGCATATATAATTGCATATTCTTAGTTGATCATAATTACTTTGTTTCAAACACTTCTTTGCCATTATCTTATGATCATTATTTAGAAGAGGGAGTTGTTGCTACTAATGATCAAGATTTGGTCACAAGGGAACTAGATGGTTATCAATTTTCAAGTGGAGAGACATTCATAGATGAGGCATTCATGGATAAACATGCTTTTGATTTTGGTTTCAAATATCCATTTGCATCCTTGTTGGAGTCTTATGTTTTAGATCACCTGAAAATTTCAGATTACATTAACTCACCAGCACTTCCAGGTGATTTTTGTTTCCTGAAGGAATTTTTATTACTGTTGTTATATTTTAGACAATATATATTGATCAGTGGTATGGACAAGATCATTTAAATTTTGAAACTACTTGAATGGCTATTATGGAAGTCTACTTTTACTTGACCAAGTTGCAGAACTAGTTAGAAGTAGGGTAGCATAGGAAATAAGCTCGCTTCTCGAGCATTTGCTTTCCTTCAGTTTGCAACAGATATATCAGTTATATTGTTTATGAGTGGAATTTTTTGAAGGTGTTCAGATGATGATCACACAGTTGACTCCATATCCCAATGGAAAAGGCACACGGTCTTCTAGGTTCTTGGAGCCTCGCATGGAGGTCTCCATCCCAGTTGGAGCCAGATGTTAGCGCTCAAAATGTATTAGAAAATATTTTACTGTCTTCATCGAACTTATGTTAGATTCACCAAATTACTTTGGTATTTTTCCCATTGTCACAACCTTGAAATCTTCCATCAAGCCTTGACAAGCTTTAATTCATCACTTTTGCCCGTAAACCCTATGGTCTTTGTCCTCTTGACCTGTAAAAAAAATGATGTACACAATTGGTTAATCCTCCTATTTTCTTAAAGCATTATCCTGTAGATATGCTTATCATGGATTTACTTTTGATTTAAATTTGTCTTTTCTTTAACCTATTGAGTATAGGAATTCTTTACCTATCTTGAAAAAAGCAAAAAAAAATGGTTTTGATCTAGATTCAAAGAAATCTCTTTTTTTGGTTTTTAAGTCAATATTGGCCTCTCGGGCTTTATGACAGTTATATTATTGTTTATTTTTATTGAAATTTTTACCAAAATTTATCCCGAAGACTTAGCTCCAAGCTCTGATGATCCAGCTCCACGCGACCTGCAACCACAACACATAACTCAAGCATACAACACAAAACATGTCACAAGCCCAACGCACAAGTGCCAAATTTCTAAGGGTAGCCTTTGGCTCACATCGTTGAAATACATTGTAACTATCAACATCTATAAACACTTCAAATTTGTTTTCCTTCGTCAATGTGGGATAAGTCCCATGCGTTTAAAAAAAAAAAATAGGGGTTGTCAGATGCAAAGTGATTGTGCAGGTGTTTAAAGGGTTTGCCTCCGAATCCTTAGGCTTGGAATTTATAGCTACAGGTTTTGAGGTTTGTGGTGTAAAATGGTAGTGTTTGGGAGCTATCTACCATCGTATCAAAGCTCACAAGTGCCAACTTACAAACTTTGCAAATAATCATGGGGTGAATGCTAACAACTTCCATATCCTGCCAGGTCGAATACTCTCATTTTGAAAAACAAAAAATACATGGCTTGTCTTGATCAATATTTATACAGATTTTATTTGGAGGATGCACGTCTTTCCTTTTTGGTTTCTTTCAGGTTGCAAAATGATTTTGATGATGAAGCATGTACATTTATTCCCATCGTTGGAAAGAATTTGAAAACTCCTGAGCGCAATAAGAATGAAATATTTCAATCCGAGCCAGAGTTTCCTGTGCAATTCCCCGTTAGAATTAACAGAAAGGAAAGAGAGCATTTTGTATAATAATTTTCTTACAGAGTCTCAAATCCTATCTTATTCAGTCATAGTTCTAGGGAAATGGAAACTACAATTCCCTTTTCCTAACGATAGTAACTCAGAATAAGAAGCAGAGTGGTGACACCTTATGTGACCTCCAACCAGCCTCCAAGAGAAAGTGAAAGGTGTTTAAAACAACTCAAGGAGACAAAAACAGCGTATACTGCAAGTTGTCAGTGCAAGCTTTCTTCTTGCAATATTTTGTGCTACAAACTCTTGTAGGTGGAAGATTGTTTCAGATTTTGTCAATTTTGACTTTCTCTTCAACATTTTCAGTGATGATTCATACCCCAAGTGGTGAATATGATTCGAGAAGACTCTTCCTAGCTCAAGGAAAGCCGCAGTGGCAATCAAAGACTCGGATTTTGATAAGGATATTATCCCTTAAAACTAGGATCTCATCCTATTTTTCTGTAATTAAATTAGATATGATTTGATAAGTGGTTATTAGATCCATTTTTTGAGGATCTTAGTCAAATTTTGTAAAGTCTATTTAATCCCATGTAAGCTACATTAGGAGGGGGTTTGATTTTGAGGATTTGACATAACTTTGGTGTAAAATACACTTTGAATACATATTGGTATTTAAGCTTCTTTCAGTGTATATGTTCAGAATTTCATCTTTCTTTCTATTCTATACTTGTGAATGAATACATGTTCATTTTTGTATGTTTATTCAGTGACTGATAAATGTTATCTTGTCCTTGCA